>MU204346.1:613826-625983 GCA_017309775.1 Paedocypris sp. Pulau Singkep | reverse complement strand
CTACTCTACTCCGTGTTACAGGGTCTCGGGGGGCTTGTACCTTGTGGCTCAGGGGGCTGCTGGGGGCCGAGGCGCTGCTGTACAGACTCAAGCTGGAGTTGGACCTGCTGACACCGAGTCCTTTAGCACTTCCTCTGCGACCCAGTGCTGAAAAAGAGTCTGACGAGAGATACTTCTCCTTTATCTTCAGGTTTGTTCGTTCCTTCACTGTAGGGGAAGCAAGAAGGTACAGATAAATAGTAGGAGCCAAATGCAGTGTTATTTTGAAATAAGAATTTGGAATTTTTTTATCAGAATTTTTTTAAGCGGCAAATGACAACCAATAAATTGAGACAGATCTTTTACCTCTACAGGGGTCATTCTTCACCAGAAACTCGTCCAGCGCCGTCCATCCTCCGCCAACTCGCACCATCAGTGTGCTGCGCAGGATACGGACCATCCGCAGCTGCTGCGAGTCTCCAAACTGCCGGTTCACAAGGTAGTTGTTAGTAGCTGTGGAATGCTCTGCCTAGCACAATTCAAGACTCAGAATCAGTCAGAGTCCGTTTAAGTCAAGACATGTCTCTTCAACGAAGCATATACTGACCTGTTATAATAACATACAGAATAAGTTAATATAATAGTAAATAAAGGTAATCTAGTGCTCGGAACCGAGTCACACCTGCACCTCGTCAAAACCTTTAACTATGATACTTCTAATTTAAAACTATCGCTTTGTTTTTTCTGTGTTTCACTCCTCTACTGAGTGCCCTACCACTGCCTGGAGGAGTATCGTGCCACCAGATGGACATGAGATCTATCCGACCGCTTGGGAAGATGGAATCTCCTAGGAGCTTCGAGTTCAACCAACGCACTGATTGTGTAGTGTTAGAATGCCAGAGGAGACGTGCACCAGAGAAGTTTTTTACCTGGCCATATGTGCTTTCTCACTGGTCATAGTCTGATAATCATAGCCATTTTCTTAACACCATGGACTAATGAACAAAAAGCAACAATCCTCTTACATAATCACACGTGCGCTTTGAGACGGTTTAAAATGTAAAAAGCACCTTACAAATGCTCTGAACTTGAACTTTAGCTGCAACGACTAGTCGGCGTCAACAATTACGTAAATACGTCGTCGTGTGCCGATCCGTCACTTGTTATTTTCATTCATTCAAACATGGCGGCGCGGGAAACTAGTGGAGCAGGTGATGGCCAAAAAACGCGAGTAAATTCGCCAATATTGTGGGAAACAAAAAAGAAGAAATTCTCTCTCTCTCTCTCTCTTGTAATTTTATATAATTATTAGTGAAATTACAAAGTGATATTGAAACGCACTGTCACAACAACTGTCACTGGGACAAGGCAGGGTGGACTCACATGCACTTCCTGGGCGAGATCACGGCACACAAAGCGTTAAATGTCCAATAAGGGCCTAATTCAATATCAAGGTCGGGTCACAGGCAGAGGGTCGGTATACGAGATAATCCAGAAACACATGAACATGAACAAGACTTGACAAGACTAGACGAGACTAGAGGCGAGAGTGACAGGTTACAACGACTGACAAACCGGCCAAGAAACAAAGACGGGCGAACTTAAATACACAGACTAATTAACAATGATTTGTTAGAGTTTCAAGGAACATTCAACATAAAAGTCTATCTTGACTTCAACATAACAGTTCAACATGGCTTTCAGCCGGGATCTGTGACACGCACCATGTACAAGATAAGTTTTAGTTTTTAAGTCACTTTATTGTTGCATGTTTCATTAATTTGTATGAACAAATAATCTTTCGGCAAACAAAATATTTGGAATAATCGAAAAATTAGTCAATAAAAGTGTTAAATATTTTTAATATTTAAAAACTTAAATCTTATTTCTAACTTAAATCTTATAACTGAATATAATATTACCGTATTTTCCGGACTATAAGCCGCTACTTTTTTCCTAGGTTTTGAACCATGCGCTTATAGAAAAAAGCGGCTATTTTGTGGATTTTTTTTTAAATAAATCTAAATAATCGCGCTTTAATCGGTATCAAAAGACAAAACAAATGCAAAGAAGAATATGCTACTGAAATAAATATAAATATATTATATTTATAATAAATATAAATATATATATATATTAATATATTAAATATATGGTAGACTTGGATGAGAAGTGGTGAGAAGTCATTCACAAAACATGCAATGCATGCGAAATGCATTCTTTATGGAGACAGATGTGATGAAGCGCTGCTGAGTTTGTTCAACTCCTACACTGAAGAAGACGACTTCGTGGGTTTCAGCGAAGATGGTTAGACGTGATTTCACTGAAATGAAGTTAAATACTGTAGACATCTTTGTTTTCGCTTATTTTCTGTCCCGTTTTAATCAGCAAAGTTGCTGGTGTTAAAATACAGGTTAGGAAAGGATCTATTTAGTTACATACATTTACATTTACAATTCACAATCATTCTGTTCCTGTAGTAAATACAGTGAACCCTGGTTTATTGACGCGGGATGTGCGCCCAGACCGGTCTTCCACGAATATTTCCATAATTCATTTAACGAATGCAAGCCAATAAAACATTATTACTCCACATAAAAACGAAAAATTGTTATGTGTACAGTAACGGAACGAAATATTAATTAACAATATACTAACACGCATGGCCCCGGAAATATTAATTTGCAAAGTGTTTGAATGGGCAGCTAGGGAGTCCGACATTGCTGACGTCTGACATTAACATCTGACATTAACTAACATTATTGCCAGATCGTCCTTCTTCAGCCTACTAGACGCGCGTGACTTGCGGGAAGCTTGGGAGCTTGCAGAAGCCGTGGGAGGCTCAGGAAGATGCAGGTTGTGCACAAATATTTTGATATATTTCTTTTATAATTCATGCTTACCTAATTAAAACAACCCGTGAAGCCGTAAATCCGTGAACATATGTAATAAAGAAAAAAAATCGAATCGAATCCAAAAACCGAATCCAAAAACATATGGTACATACATATCTGTGGCTTGCAAAACTCTCCAGGTTTTGACTAAAACCTTGTTCCCTGTCAGGTAATGTTGTCCCCAGTAGTGTCCAGTGAACAACTGGAAAGAGAACTTTTTTTAATAGAGTGTATGCAGGTGTAGAGTTTATTTAATAGAGTTTATGGTTTTTTTTATTTTTTTTTAGAAAATAGAGGGGTGCGGCTTATATACAGGTGCGGCTTATAGTCCAAAAAATACGGTAGTCTTATATAAAACGCAGCAAAGCCAGACGCATCTCTATCTGTGTGATTGAAGACCGTTGAATTGTTTTGATATTTGTGTACGTGGCTATCTATACGTTGTATTGACTTATTCTTCTCTGCGTATGTGCGGTGAAGATTTTCATACAGAATATTCTGATCCTTACGTAAATTTATATTTCGGTAACCGCCACGTCTGTCTCCAATCTCCAGTCTCTGTCCCAGTCTTAACGAGACCAAAGACAGGCTGAGCTTGGAGCTAAATCTGTGTCAAAGGTTTAGAAACTTTTAAACTAAGAAATCCTGACAGTTGTTTGATTAAAAACAAATTGTTGCCGGAGGGAATACAAAAGTTGTTTCATGAAAGAAATGGGGAATATAGTCTTAGATATAGTCTTAATATAATATAGAGGCAAGTCAAACTTAAAAGTAGAATATACACGCACTACCAAAAATAGTTTCTGTTTGACAAGAACTGGAGTTAAAATTTTGAATAATTTAAGGGAGGAGGTAAAGCAGTGTGCAAGCTTGAAACATTTCAAATATAAATGTAAGGGGGACATTCTTTCGAAATACATTGAAAACGGAATAATTTAAAGTTGTCAAGTTTTTTTTTTGTTGTGTATCTGTCGTGTATTGATTTGATTTGATTTGCGATGTCGCTGTGGATAGTCTTCATTTGTTGAAGTGGAATCTAAAAGGGGGCGGGACAGGATAAGTTGTACTTCTTTCTACTCCCTTTCAAACATGTATTGAGGAAATTAACATTATGTATATAGTATAACATACTATTATTAATATTATTATTATTATTTTGTGGCTTTATGTTGTTGTTAATACTTGTCATGTACATGTTTGAATAAATAAATACATAAATAATTTATATTATATTTATTAATACTTTCTTGTTATAATCATAGCAATTTACTTAACACCAATAACCAGACAATCAGTTGAATAAAAAGTGATAATTATTTTACAGATTTACATAGTGTGCTTTGAGACAGTTAAAACTGTGAAAAGCACCTTAAAAATAACTCAGAACTTATATTAATTTATGATTGACCAATAAAATAAATATATTATTTATTATATAAATAGCTATAAAACGTATAATTAGTGTTTAATAATGTTATTCTCATTCTCTCCATGTTGAGAAATTGTGAAGGCGGAATGGAGACCTGATTGTGTCATTTTTGTGTCACCATGCCAATGCCTATCTAAGTTTTGATTAATACCTTGTGCTTTTGTCCTCTGACAAATCTCGCATCCTGCCGATAGTCACGCGATATATGACGTCATTTAGGGTATAAAAGATCTGCATTTCCTGACTGTTATTCAGTAATGCATTGAACGGCAAAATAAACACGTGTTAAACCTCTAATGCGGTGTCTGCCTCATGCATTGCTCCTGGATCCAGCTTCCGAACAACTGCCTTGGACAGAGACCTGCACCTCGGCCAGATGAAACACCTGACTGATTTAAATTATTATGAAGCCTCCAAGAAAGATGACAATCTTTCACAAAGGATTAATCGATGATAAAATAATCGTTAGCTGCAGCTGCTATAAAGGCAATGATTGGCACTCACCCTGTAGCGGTTGGCGCTGATCTGTTCCACTTGGTATCTGTTGGGACAGTTGCACTGAGACACCTGACGACTCACCTGCAGAAACAGCGCCGCCATTTGTCTCATGTTCATCGAGTTTCTGATTGACAGCAAAGTCCAGTTATAATAAACTTGCTTAAAGCAGCAACTCAAAAGGACCATTGAAACCACCAGACTTCTGTTGAAAAGTCATTGTAATGGAAAGAGAAAACCACACTGCCATTCTCTGTTCGTTTAATTTCTTCACATCTTGTCTCTGGATGTAAATCTCAACACTGATAAATATTTACGAGTTTTTCCAATCGAATACGACCCTTTTTAGTTTTCGTCCATTTTTTTGTGAAAGCAATTTTCGGCAGTAACTTGATTTCGGCTTCAGCCAGATGAACTATTTTGAACTATTCAGTTGACATTCGGTTACGTCCAAAAGTCAGTCAGCCAAACTTTTGCACGTGCGTTGTTTATTAATATCCATGTTGGTATTTAATTTCATTAATGTTTTTTGTATTTATACACTGAAAAAAAAGAACTTTTTTTTAAAGAACTTTGAAAAATGTACGTTAAAAGCCTCCAAATGACTGTTGGTTACACAAGTACTTCTTTGGTTTCAGCTGAAATTGTAGTTACATATTCATTTTTGGATTTGTCCAGAAATTAATGATTAATTTTTGTCCTGCTTCAGCCAAAGCAAGAATGCAATCTTTTGGTTTACATTCTAGCAGGAAGTACATTGTCACAAGATAAGTGAAAGAATGTTTTTATGCACACACACACACACACACACATACACACCTCCTCGTTGATCTGGTCTGTGTCGGGGGTCTTCCTGTAGGGGTCTCGGCTCGGGTGCAGGGCGCTCACAAACTCATAGTAATCGATGAAACCATCACCGTTGGCGTCAATTATGCTTGCAACCGCTGCCATTTCCAGTGAGCTGGTAGGAAATTCTAGGAGGAACAGACACAGTAAATAAACTTGTTTAGAAGGTTGTGTTTACCTGTGAATTAGACTGGTCTAGTTAAGTAAAATAAGTCTTATTCTGTACCAGTTAAGGATCACTGATACCCTGACAGCATCACAGACTTTCAAATTTCGTTCACATCTTTTTTGGTTGTGCTACAAAAGGTTTAGGAAATATATAGTCATTGATAGTGCTCCTAATAATCTGGTGCCTTATTGTCAAAAATGCGGTAATTCATGACAACATATCCCTCGATCACATCATCATGACACGCATCACTTATGGTGGCGTCAGACTGTCGTCAGCTTCACTATGGCTTATTTTCTGTGTTCATTCAGTTACATGAAGTTATAAAGTGCAAAATAGCTTCAGCGACATTTCCACATCCCACTCTCCACAGTTTCATCGGTAAAGGAAAAGCAGGTGTTAGAAGGAAACTCACTGGATGCCAGAACACTGTCGATTAACTCCTTGTGGGTGATTCGTCCATCCTGATCGCGATCGATGCTTCGGAAAACATCCAGAATTCGGGATTTGAGATGACTGATCCATTGCATGTACCTCTTCCGCCAGATGTTGAAGTCAAAGTTAGCAAACTCCTCCAGCTGCAGGACCAATCAGAAGACAGCTAGTTTATCAGCAATGTGGGGGCTCAGACTTTATTTAGTAGTTGATAGGTTGATAACGGATACGGTCTTTAGATCCCCCCCTATAAGACGTAACCCCCTGTTGTATTTGTACCATGAATTATGAATAAATCAAAAGATTATGCAATTGTTAAACCACCAATAGTTTTTTTTTTTTTTTTAGGTATAAAGGTTTTAGGTTTATAATTTATTTTTTAAAAAATAAATACAATTCATTTTGCACAACAAATACTAGCTAAATAATAAATACATTCCCTGCACAACAAAAATGTTCCGGACAATTGGGCATTTAAACATTTAAAATCACTTTTTACTATATGTAAAACCCTTTTCAACATTTAAACATTTGCCTTTTGCTGGGTCTAAACATGTTGACGATGACACACACCAGCAGAGGCCGCTGTGGGATTGTGTTGATGGAATTTAAACAGTCAATTCCTGCTCAACTCAACAGCGATATGCGCTTGACGCAACAATCATTTTTACAAATCAAAACAACAGAGTATGACGAGAAGACAATTTTGTCATATTTTATTTGGCCTTTGATACACCGTATTTAGTCGAGGATTTTTCCTTAAAATCTCGGGCTGAAAGTGGGGGGCTCGAATTATACGCGCGGTCTACCGAAATAGAAAATATTTTACTCAGAACAGTGCGCAGATATTTCACCCTTTCTCACAAAAATAAACAGCAGAGACACAAGCGCGGTAATTAAATTAACATTTTTGACGTGAACTAAATAAATCTCTCAGAAATCAGCACAAGCCGGACAAATGAGTAGCACTGACTCCGCTCGCCGCTCGTCTCTCTCGTGCTGATGCTCTGCTCACACACACACACACACACACACACACGCTGACGCGCAGAGTCACACACACTTTCGTCTCAGCTCTCATATAAGAACGGCTCTTCTGACTCCAGTCTCTATGTGGCGTGATGCTTCACAAATAAACGAGTCACACGGTGGACTTCGAACGTAGTATTTATTCCCAAACCAAGAGTTTGCATTAGCCGTCGCATCTTTCCCCTTAAAGGGGCAGAGCACTTTTCCCACAATTCTTTAAAGTTATAATGCAGCCATACTAATTACAATTTAAACCTTAAAAATAAATTAACAATAACTTAAATAGATTAACACCAACATAAACAAACAGGGTTACTTGATTTTTAGGTTTAGTTTACCACCAAGGATGTCTGAATAGTTATTATTTCTATTGGGTTAAAGAGCATCTGAACAGGTGTTCTATCATTATTTCCCAGCGCCGCTTTAGTGTCTCCGTGAGCCCCAAATAACCACAGTTGACTTTATATGAAACCCAAAATTGGGTTTCTACTCATTTCTATTTTTTCACTTTTCTCTCATTTCTTTCCCCCGACTTATAAGGGGGTCTAAACAAAATACCACAATCTCACAGCTGAAGTGGGGGGGTCGACTTATAAGCGAGTAAATATGGTATTACAAGCGGGGGATAAAGACGTTATTTTAATTGATATACAAGATATGCACACATAGAAGAAAATATGTGTAGATGTTTTTCAACCTCGTTTTTTCCTTCTTTTCAGTATAATTTTATGGATTATTGATAAAGACACTACAGATATGGACATCAAACTGATGTTTTAGTCAAACGAGGATTGTTGACATGAGCAAGAGTTGCTGATTAAAACACGTTCGGGCCGCACTTCATGCTCACCTTCGGGGCGAACCCCTAAGCGTGTAATTCTAAGCAAACACAAACAAGGTTCTGTTATGTTAAAAAAAAAAGAAGAAGAAAACTAAAATAATAATAATAATAAAAAAAACCATGGTCACTCGTGCCAGTGTGGATTACAAGTAACGGAAGCGGCGAATCCAACCTCTCGCAGACGCTGCTGATGCTCCTTCAGGCGCGTCTCCTTCCCGTGGGCCTGGAGCCAGAGCCGCCGCCACTCGCTCACCAGCTGACGCATCAGCGGGCTCTGAGGGTCCAGCGTCTCCAGTGGCAGGAGGACAGGGGGCGGGGCCCTGCAGGAGTCCCTCCTCTCTGCTCACAGACACAGCGTCAGCGCATCCAACAGCCACAGAACCCACCTGCCGTTCACTCACTGGCTGCAGCTTTATGAGCAGGAGAAACCAGCGGCCGAACCAGCGGCTTGCGCTTGCAGGACTTAGTGACGCTCTCTATCTCCGTAACCTTGCCTTTCATCTCAGCCATGAAGTCCTGAAAACAACCAAAGGAAGCAGACATTAGCAAGTCTGAAAATTACTTTGGTAAGGCTTCGGTTTATGCTCTGAGGGAATACACACTGAATAGAGAGAGAGACAGAGAGACAGAGAGACAGACAGCAACAGAGAGAAGTAGAGTGAGCGAAAGAGAGAGAATGAATGAGAGACAAGCAGAAAGACAGAGAGAGAGAGCGAGAGAAAGTGAGACAGTTAGACAGACAAATAGACAAATAGGACAGAGAGAGATCGGGTGAGAGAGACAGACAGGTAGGACAGAGAGAGAGAGTGAGAGAAAGAGCGAGAGAGAAATTCATGTCTCATTCGTGAGAGAGAGACTGTGAGACAGAGAGATAGAATAGAATGCCTTTATTGTCATTGCGACACAAGGTTACAACGAAATTAGGAACACTACTCCGTTTGGTGCAATATAGGAAGAAAAAAAAATAGAGATGTAAAAAATGTGCATTGTGTAAGATAAAAAAAAATAAATAAATAGTATATGTAGTATAAAGTATATAAAATATAAAATAGAGCAAACATTTAAAAAATACAAAATAAGTTTCAAAAAGACATATTAACCATAAATGTAAACAATAAACAGAGTAAACAATCGACAGAGTAAACAGTATATGGAAAAGCAAACTTTGCAATTCCACAGAGGGGGTAAAGTGGCATGTGCCGTTGGTGAATTGCACGGTGAAGAAAGTGACTTTCAGTGCAGTAGTCAGTGTTCTAGCTTGACTTGGTGTTCAGAGCGTGAATAGCTCTGGGGAAGAAACTATCCCTGAGTCTGTTTGTCCGGACTCTGTGAGCTCTGTAGCGCCGTCCTGATGGCAGCAGTGTAAACAGGTGGTGACCAGGGTGAAATGTGTCCATGATGATATTCCTTGCTCTGCTGAGGTAGCGAGAGCAGGCGATGTCTTCCAGGGAGGGGAGAGGGCATCCAGTGATCTTCTGGGCGGTGTTGATCACTCTCTGAAGCGCTCTCCTGTTGGCTGCTGTGCACCCGGCGTACCACACCGTGATGCAGTAGGCTAGGATGCTCTGTAGAAGGACACCAGCAGCTTCTCCTCCAGGTGGTTTCTTCTGAGCACTCTCAGGAAGTGGAGTCTCTGCTGGGCTTTCTTCACCACCGTCGTGGTGTTGGCAGACCAGGAAAGGTCGTCGGAGATGTGAACGCCCAGAAGTTTGAAGGACTGGACTCTCTCCACACAGACTCCGTTGATGAGGAGTGGAGCCGGGTCGGTGCAGCGTTTCCGGAAGTCCAGCACGAGTTCTTTGGTTTTTGTGGTGTTCAGGGTGAGATTGCTCTCTGAACACCACACAGACAGTCTCTCGACTTCGTCCCTGTAGGCAGACTCGTCTCCTCCTGAGATGAGCCCGACCACGGTGGTGTCATCAGCGAATTTAATGATGGAGTTGGAGAGATGGGCTGGTGAGCAGTCGTATGTATAGAGAGAGTATAATAGTGGACTCAGTCAGCACACAACCTTGAGGGGAGCCTGAGTGTTATGGAGGGTGAGTGGTGTTGTCCGAATCTTACAGTTTGTGGGCGGTCTGTTAGGAAGTCTTTTATCAATCTGCAGATGGATGTGGGCAGACCAAGGAGGGAAAGTTTAACTATTAATATGTCCGGGATGATGGTATTGAAAGCTGAGCTGTAGTCAATGAAGAGCATCCTCACATAGTTCCCCTGGTGTTCCAGGTGGCTCAGCGCTGTGTGAAGAGCTACAGCAATGGCGTCGTCCACGGATCTGTTTGCTTTGTATGGAAACTGGTGAGGGTGGAGTGTGGGGGGCAGGTTGTCTTTGATGTGCTCCGTGACCAACTTTTCGAAACATTTAGTTATGATTGGAGTTAGAGCGATAGGTCTGTAATCATTAAGGCAGTTTATGGGTGATTTCTTGGCAACCGGGATGATTGTGGAGGTCTTCAGACAGGCCGGGACGGAGGCTTGTGAGAGGGAGCAGTTGAAGATTTTGGTGAAAACCTCTGAAAGCTGGTTAGCACATCCTCTTAGGACTTAGAGAGAGAGAGAGAGAGAGAGAGAGAGAGAGAGAGAGAGAGACAGAGAATGAAAGAGAGACAAGCAGACAGACAGACATAGACAGAGAGTGAGACAGAGACAGACAGACAGACAGACAGACAAATAGGACTGAGACAGATAGAGACCGCATGAGAGAGACAGACAGGTAGGACAGAGAGAGTGAGAGCAAGAGAGAGTGAGAGAGAGAGAGAGAGATGGAAAGAGACCGAAAGAGAGAGACCAAGGATGGAGAAGAGACACAGGATAGAAATCTGGAAATTGCTAGATGGATAAGGCCAGTGAGGAAAAAGCAAACATGTTGTGTCCAGTCACCGTGTGCTGCTGCATCAGCTCCTCCATCAGCTCCAGGTGTTCAGGCAAATGCTCTGGCGGCTGGAGGGAGTCGAGAGCAGAACAGATCCAGTCCAGCAGCGCCCGCAGCTCCACCCGCTCCTGCTCCACGCCACGGATCCGTTCCGCCTGCTGCCCCGCCCACGTCTGCACCTGACACATGTGCATTTATATTATACTGGGGTCCCAAAATGGACTTACGGCAGTGGTGTAAAGTACTCGAGTAAATGGACTTTGGTCATTGAGTATTTTTGGCTATTTTGTACTTGTACTGAGATTCAAAAATATACGCAACTTTTACTCTCTACTTGACTACATTTCTGATTGAGTATCTGTATTCTTTACTCCACTACATTTGAATGGACACTTACTAGCTACTCGTCACATTGTGATTGAGTCTTTTTCTACCGTGGTTAGTTTCTTGGGTGGAGGAGGCAATATCTCCATCTGCAGGATGCTGAAGGTACGGGATGCTATTTATCAGCTCAATCACATGAATTAGCGATTGCACTTTTTTGCACATTTGAGTTTGTCTGAATGTGAATTTTTGCTACTTTGTTCTACCATTTTGACACTTCAAGTTGATAAATTTCATGTCTTTATTAGGAAATAAAACCTCGTAGTTTTGTTTCTTTCTTGGTGCTTTTAAGCTTAAATTCAGTACGAAATAATATTTAAGAATTGGAAACTTTACTAATTTTACTCAACTCTTGGAATTGGAGTCATTTTTACAGTAAGGTTTCTGTACCTTTACTCAAGTATGGGTTTCAAGTACTCTTTACCCCTCTGAAGAGTCAAAACAATTCCTTCTTTTTACCATTTAAAAACCTTTCATCAAAATATCCTCTTACTTAACAAAACTCATGTGTAACTTCAGCCTGACTAACCATATTGACCCTCAAACAGGCTTCAAAATTGTGGAACACCAGACGAAGGTCCCCACAAGTCACCTTATGGACCACTTTAGTATACACTTAACATTGTGGCACCAGTTAGTGTAAAAACCTAGTATTCGGGCCCCACTTTGCCTTCAAAGCCTGTCCACAGGAGCTAACCTCTTCACAGCGTGTCTTCGTGACGCTGATCCAGGACTTGATGGTGATGACAGAGTCTGGGTGACAGCAGGACAGAATCACATCTCC
>MU204346.1:598737-613801 GCA_017309775.1 Paedocypris sp. Pulau Singkep | reverse complement strand
CAGCGTGTGGATGTGCTGCAGCTCCACCTGCAGGTGACTCAGGGACTTCACCGAGTCCTGCACAGAGCCATTCAAATCAGACTATCTATCTATCTATCTATCTATCTATCTATCTATCTATCTATCTATCTATCTATCTATCTATCTATCTATCTATCTATCTATCTATCTATCTATCTATCTATCTATCTATCTATCTATCTATCTATCTATCTATCTATCTATCTATCTATCTATCTATCTATCTATCTATCTATCTATCTATCTATCTATCTATCATGCCAAATATCCATCCATCCACCGACCCACCCATCCATCCAACCAGCCAATTAATCAATCTATCCATTCTTCTATCCAACAAACCAACCACCCCTTAATCCATCCATCCATTCATCCTTCCATCCTTCCTTTTATTCAACCAACCAAACACCTGTTAATCCATCTATCCGTCCATCCTTCTATCCAACCAACCAATCAACCTACCAAACACCTGTTAATCAATCCATTCGTCCAGTCTCAGCAAAAGCACTGATATCAATGGAGCACCTGGTGACGTGTGTGAAACTCCAGCAGAGCCTCCTCTTCCTCCGGCAGAACTCCGTACTTCAGCACCCGTTCCACCTCAGAGAGCTGATCCAGGAAGGATCGTACCTTCCCATCAAACTCCTGCGCCTGGGACAGGCAGATGAGGGCATGTTGAACACCTCCGGGCACAGGGTGGGCAAGCGAGGCTGGTACCTGCAGCAGCGCCGCCTGGAGTCGGGTCTGTCTGGAGACGGAGAGCCTGCACACGGCCTCCCAGCGGCCCTCCAGCTCCTCCATCTGCTCCTGCAGCTCGCCGCTCCTCGCCAGGTCCCGGACCCAACGCTTCAGGGTCCGGAAGCCACTAGAACGTTTGCCCAGCTCCCGCTGGAACACCTGAACAACCACGCAGAAGGCCACGAAGTCACCAAATAACTCAAAGATAGCAGTGACATTCAGTGTGTGTGTGTGTGTGTTTGTGTGTCTATGTGTGTTGATCACCGTATACATACTTTAAAATAAGCTGTATGGTTTTTGTAAGGAGTTAACAACTCTGCCTTTCTCTTTCTCCCTCTTCATCGGTCTCTCTCTTTCTTGTTGTTTGATTGAATTTTTTTTACACTTTCTGTTTCTTTCTTTCTTTCTCTCCTCTTCCTCTCTCATTTTTCCTCTGTCTCTTTTCTCATTATTCCTCTGTCTCTTCTCTCTCTCTCTTTATGTCTAATTTAGATGCTTTACTTTCTTTCTTTCCCTCTTTCTCACTTTTTCTCTGCCTGTCTCTCTCTTACTCTTTCATTCTTCCCCTGTTTGTCTCTCTCTTCCTCTGTCTCTTCTCTCTCTCTCTGTTTGTGTCTTATTTAGATGTTTTACATTTCATTCTGTTCTATTCTTTATTTCTTTCCTTCCAGTTGTCTCTCTAACTAATTGTTTTTGTCTAATCCTACAGGTATCTTTCTTTCTCCTTCTCTTGCATCTTGGTAATTCTCACTCTCCTTTCATATTGACTCTGATCATCATATTGACTCTGATCATCGCTGTACTTAGTGCCAGCTATCTGGGTTCAAATCTGATGATGTGAATGGGCTCAGTGTTTCAGACCATTCCACTTTTTTGGGGGAGTTGTGGGACATTGACTCGTGTCTGAGCCCCCCGGGCACCACGGCTTAGGCTGCCCACTGCTCAGGGTTTGTGTGTGTGTTCACTTCACTGTGTGTGTGTGTGTGTGTGTGTGTGTGTGCACTTCACTGGATTAAAGCAGAGCACAATTTTGATGTGGTCTCTAGCGCCATGTTTTACAATCTCACTCACTTTACGTTACTTCTCATCAGCCTACCTAAAAACCCAACTTCACATTAGTACATTACATTACATTTATAAAACAAAACACCCCCAGAACATTTCCTTTTACTTCAACAATCTTCAAAAGACGCGTACATGTATTTAGAGTGAGAATGACCTTGTGCTTGTCATTGAGGTTTTTCACCAGGTCTTTGTCACCACACACAGGGACATCTTCAGCCAGCTGAGGTTCAGCACGGTACAGCCAGTCGTTCAGGGCCTGCAGGGCCTCGGTGAAACGGCCCGAAAAAAGCAGAGCTTCCTCCAACTTCTGCTGCCTGAGGAAGAGGAATCACACACATTCACATCAAAGATCGTAACAGATGGCCAGCGGGACGCAGAGTCGCACCTCTCACTGCATTTCCCAATGATGGTGTCCCACGAGTCCCGGAGCTCGGACAGACGCTTCTCCAGCTGCTGCGAATCCTCCGGACGCTGCGCTTTCTCCTGCAAGGAGCGGCCACTCTTCACACAAGCCTCGTACATCGACCTCTTCCACCGCAGAAGCTTCTGGAACTCCTGTTCGCACCATGACGCATCAGTCAACATCAATATCAATTGTATTTGCACAAATAGAACACGTTGGGGATGATCTGGACTGGCGATTATGACAGTGTGTTCCAGACAATATCCAGCAACTTCTCAAAGCCATTGAAGACGAGTGGACCAACATATGACGGGTCAAGCTTCGGCCAGTCTGAGACGCACCTGTGTCTAATCAGCTGTGAGGGGAGATGGGTTATCTCGGCAAAGGAGGTGTGCTCACAATCACAGATTGACACCAACAATATTTCTGGATACGTATCGTGTCGATTGTTTGTGTGCGGTAAAAGTTTCAGACCTCTGAGTTTATCTCATAAAAAAATTTGGATCAGAGACAAATGAGTCGGACTTAATAAAAATAATTGCTGGTTGAATCGAGCTGAATCAAATGAAATAGTGCACAATGCAATATGGCAATTAGTTTGTATTTTTTTTTTATTAATATTTATATGATAAATATTATAAAATTATAAAAAGTTTGAAACTGTTTGTATATAAAAACAATTACAAATCAGATCAAATTAAAAAGACATACAATTCTACCCCATTAATATATACAATTAATATTGAAACTATGTCATTTTCACCGTTCGTGATTTCTTTCTCTGGTGGAAAAGCCGTAGGGTTTGTTTCTGAATGAAGCGGGCATGACGGATACCTTCTGTTCAGCGATCTGCTGCTTGATCTCCTCGTGTGACACAGCTATTTCTTTGTGTGTGTCCAGTGCGTTCTCTACCTCCGTCATCCAGTCCAACAGTAAGATCCACGACTCACTGAACTGTGACAACAACAACAACACAGGCCTGAACAAGTGTCTATCTCTCTGTGTGCTAATCTGTCTGTCTGTCTGTCTGTCTGTCTGCCTAACTGATTGTCTGTTAGTCTATCATTCTGCCTGTGTGTCATCTGTCTGTCTAACGGTCTGTTTGTCTATGATTACTGTTTATCAATATTTTAACTGACTGTTAGTCTGTCTGTCTATGCTGGCTCACTGTTTATCAATCAATCTGTCTTCTTGTTTGTTTGTCTGTCTGTCTGTTCTTTTTCAATCTCCCTATCTGTCTGTCTATGTTGCCTGTCTTGCTGTTTATCAAAGTCTAACTGTCTTTTAATCTGTCTTTCTGTCTTGTTGTTTAGCAATCTGTCTACTTGTCTGTTTGATTGTCTTTCTTTCTGTCAGTCTGTCTGTCTGTCTGTCTATACTGTTGTTCTGGTGCTGTCTCACAATGCTGTCTCACTGTTTATCTATCTGTCTGCTTTAGTTGTATATGTCTGCATATGCTGTTTATCTGGGTATCAAAGTCTAATTGTCTGTTTGTGTGACTTTCTCTCTATGCTGTCTCAGAGTTCATCAATCTGTCTACCTGTCAGTTTAATTGTCTCACCGTCTGCTTGTCTTTGCTCTCTTGCTGTTTATCAATCTGTCTTTCTGTCTATGCTGTCTCACTGTTTATAAATGTCTGTGTGTCTGTCAGAATGTCTATGCTGTCTTGCTTTTTATCAATGTGTGAATGTCTGTTAGTCACGTATTATTAAAAATTCTTTAGCAATAACATGAACAAGTATAGAATCTTGTAATATTGAATATTGAAGTGTAAAATGTAAATTAATGTAAACTCAACACAAAATAAACACTTGTTTTAATACTGTAATATACCGTTTTAACTATAGAAAACAATGGGTAAGCTGGTCTTAATAATTAAAAAAGAAATAAGTAATTTATTTTGAGGAAAAGAGACACTGATAATTAGTCAAGCTGAAAAGACTGATCACACATTTTTATCTAAAGGAACAAAAGTCCGACATATGGTCTGTGCATGTGCAAGCAGTCGTCTGAGAGACTGTGAATAATTGAATTGCACTCTATTATTTTTATAAGTGCGCTGTGATTTTAAGCTTTGCAAAAAACTGTACAAATAATACTGAATGGATTTGAAGTGAAACTCAAAACCCGGAAAAACCGGCAAAACCGGAAATACCGGAAAACCACAAGTGCCGGAAAAACCGGAAGTGCGATTAACGGCGTTAATAAAATTTGAAATAAAATTTGAATGAACTAAACAAAATTAATCGCATCCGTTAATGCGTTAACTTTGACAGCCCGGTATATATATATGCCAAGGAATGTATATGTAATATATACATGTCTATGTAATATATATTTAAATAGCCCGGTATGTAAATATATCGGTCTGTCTGTTTGTCTGTTCATCTGTCTGTCTGTCTAAGCTGACTTGCTTTTTATCAGTATGTCTTACTGTCTGTTAGTCTGTCTTTCTGTCTGTCTGCTGTCTGGCTGTTTAGTGATCTGAATATATAAATCAGTCTGTCTATCCGTCTGTGGTGAGTGACCGCTGTCTGCTCCGTACCTGTTTGGCGTGTTTCTTCACGTCTTCCAGTGCTCTTCCTCTCTCTGTGACGTGATTATGGAGCCGTCTGTATCGCTCTTGTACGGTCATGATCAGGTTCTGAATGACATCACAGTCGTCTTTGCGGCTGAGCTCACACAGGTGGGCGGCGGCGCTCTCCACGCTTGTCTTCTTCTCGCCGTAGGACTGCACCTCGCTGACCAGCATCTGCAGGGGTTCAACACTCACATCTTCATTACACTAGCTATAGTTAGTTAGTTAGTTAGAAATATGTTACATGTTAGTTATTAGATAGTCATAGTTAGTTAAATGCTTCTGACCATGAGGATTTGTACATTTTGCAGACTCAGCACCATTTTTAGATGTAATGCATTATATACAAATCTGGATATAAATTCCAAAATTCTTTACTCTTTTCATAAATTACATAAAATACTCAAATCGAAATATAATGTTCATTCCAAAAGTGCACATGCTGTTTTGTAGCGCCAACAGAGTTCTACTCTGAATGAATTATTTTCAAATATATGAATAAAATAAACAAAAATGAATAAATAAAATGAATAAATAGAAAAATATGAACTAAAAATATTTATGAAAACTTAGAATACAGCAGACTTGTATAATAAAGTGTTTGTTATTAAAGGGGTTATTATTTCAAGTATATAAACATTTTAATGCTTCACACGTGTTCTTGTGAAATCATGGCACATGTTTTATTTTTGTGTGTTTGCTTTTTCCCTCGCTATTACTGAAGATGAACACGGTAAAGAACTGTTAAGTTCAAGCAGTGATAATCTTTCAGAGACAGAGGTTATTTCACTATTGTATTCACACTCTGCATTAACGGTTTTAATTTTCTATTCTCCCCTGCTCTGGAACCAATGTGTCTTAGTGTATGTTTTTCCACACATCTACAAAGCCTGAAATTTGGTCAAACACGTTTGGCCCTGCGGGAAACGAGACCCCTATTCTATTTGTTAGGTTTTGCTTGTATTTGTATTGTTAGGATTCCACAAGAAGTGCTGCAATAATGGAGAAGTGGAGAAGCACCAACCCTGTGTTCCTGAAGCTGAGCGCAAACGGTCTCCAGGATGAAGCTCGGTGCTGACTGAGACGTGGTGCTCTCCTCACACCCCGCCATTGTCATCAGCAGGTCCTGGACGTTACTGTTGAACTCTTTAGCAAGACCAAGGCCCTCCGTTAACTTTGCCTAACAGGAAATACGGAATGCCATGATGGCATGAGATGAAGTCATAGAGTGGGAATGGAATATTCCAAATGTAGATTTACATTTTAAATACGACTTGATAGGTCAACTCTATGCTGCATTTTATTAGAAATAAACACAGTTTAAGAGTTCAAATGGCAAGACAGTGTTGTTCTAAAAGCGTTGTTAAAATATCCTTTGGCATGACTTGTGTTGTAGTCTTAATTTTACATTCACACACAACTGAGTAACGCTATCCTAACAGATTATTTCACACAATACTGTCATCACCTTCCTCTCTTGCATTTTAGCATAAACCGAGCTCCACTTTTGCTCCAGTATACACAAACTGTGCTCTGTGACGGACCCTCTGGCACCCTGGTGGCTCTCCAGCATCCTGCTGATGGCACCACGGACGTTTGTGTAGGCGTGGAACTTGGAATCCATTTCATTACACCACTCCTGCAGCAGACGAGGAAACCTCTCAGCGTTTGATAAAGGTGTAAAGAACACTTAAAAACCATACTTGAGTTAAAGTACAGAAACCTTACTGTAAAAATTACTCTATTAAAAAGTCGTAAAGTATCCAATTAAAACAAAACAAAACAAAAGTACTTAGGCTCAAGAAACACTATTGTAGCAGGGCCACCGGTTCATTTGAACACAGAAGGCAGAGACGTGGGTTTGCAGATACAAAGGATGTTTATTTTATACACAAATTAATACAATTTGTCCCGAGACTGATCCCTTAAAAGACAGCACATGACATGACAAAGACAGCTGGCTTCAGCACCCCGTACACGGCACGTCACACCCGCAGTGAATCAGTCACGTCAATTAATGCACCCGCGCCCACCACCAACGAAAACGACCAGTCGCTTGGCTTCGCTGCCTTCGGCGAGTACGCATACACACACACGTAGCGCGCAATCACCGCACGTTGTGTCACGCGCACTCACACACACACACGTTTACAAATCGAGGCACTTTGAGTCACGCACATGCGCGCACACACACACAAGCACATTTCGGAACCGACGCACTTCCGGTCAAGCCCATACACACACATACACACACACATCCCGGTAGTCCCAGGAACAGAACGGATTGGAAAAGCTGACGACGTAAAGGGGTCAATCACTAGAGGTGACAGCGAAACAGGATCAGTCACTAGAGGGGTGACAGCGAAACAGCGCCCCGTCCAGGCCACCACCGTCCAAGCGCGTGGTCGCACACTCTCCGCAGTCTCCACGCGTCCTGAAGCAGAGCAACGCTCACGCCGCCACGAGAGCGCCGGAATGACGTATTCGCTCCAGGCGCAAGCCACACACCCGCGAGATCCGACCAAATATGGTCCTCGTGTCGCTCCACTGCGTGAGAAGCAGTCGCGCCTCACCGCATGCACGCCATGACGGACCCGGTGGTGGCAATCAAAAGCGACCAGGTGGCTCTAGGGAACTTTAAATCAGCAAGCGGTCTTTCCCATTGGCCGATCGCCAAGTATGGGGGCAGGGTTTCTGTCAGTTTACCACACTATGAAATATTAAAAACAAGAAACTTTATTTATGTCACGCTGGGTTGACACAGATGACGGCAGGCTTCCAAAGGCTTTGTGTTTAATGAGTAACTCAGAAAAACTCAGAAGACGGAGAGGAAGAAGAAGACGGAGTCTCTCACACGAGTCTCTCATAGCTACTCATGAACCACTTTGACCGGCAGAGAGCTAGTCCTCCGCAACTCCTTATAATTCGCCCCACCTATCGCGGAGGATAACGATCTGCCGGTGAGTGTTTAGGTCACCTGTCGCTTCCCTCCTTGACCTCCAGGTAAGTCGAGGAGCAGGATTGTACAATTTTTGAGGTTTTATTTCCTAATAAAGAAATGAATATCAACACCTCGAGGTTTCAAAAATGGCAAAACGAAAGGGATAAAAGAGAGCAAAAAGTCAGTCTCAGTCAATCTCAAATGTTCAAAAAAGGCATCAACAAAAAAAATGAGTAAAACTAAATTCAGAGCTGACTTTGATGTGATTCCCCTTTCAATTGTTGCATTCAATTTCAGCAAAGTTCTTGGATCTTATTATTGCACTTTTTGAGAGTTGGTACATCCAGTACCTTCAGTACCCTGCAGATGGCAATATTGCCTCATCTATCAAATAAATTGACCAATGTAGAAAACGATTCAGACTAAAATGTAGTAAAGAGTACAGATACTCAATCACATATGTTGTCAAGTAAAGAGTCAAAGTTGCTCATAGTTTTAATAGTACAAGTACAAAGTAGCCAAAAAAGCAACAAAGTCCATTTACTCGAGTATTTTACACCACTGTTAAAAATCAACCAGAAAATGACTAAAGCATTACCAGGTGAGTGTTCAGCCTCTCACTAGCCGAGTCCGGCATACTCCACACCGCCTTACTGGACATCAGCCGCAGATCTGTGTGCTCCAGCCACTGCAGGAGATCTTGGATCTCCATTGTTACATCTTGGACCTGTAATATACTTTAAATTAGTCTCAGAATTCACCAGAAAGATGTCTGAGATCAGCTTCTGTCAAAGGTGTTCCTGGTGTTCCAGCTCACCTGACTGAGGTTATTTTCGAGCTGGAGTTGCCGCCGCTCTGTCTCACAGTGCACAAAGTCCCATCGGTTGTTCAGTTGCTCCAAACGAGTCTGCAGGACATGCGAACTGTCTCCTGCTCCAGAGTCCATCAGGTTCCTGCCAGCCTGATTCAGGGCTTCTACCGTCTGAAGATGGGACATCACATCATTCCGCAGGACCTAGAAGCACAACACTCATCAAAGTCAAGCCTTTGGATCAGCCCTTTCTGCTCCAGCTACTCGAATCAACTGTGTTGTACCTTGTGCTTGGATAGTTCTATCTCGCATGTCTGCAGGTCAATGCTGATTGGCTGAGGGACATGCAGAAGGTCCACTGTGTGAGAGAGCCAGGCGTGCAACTCATCAAGAGAGTGTTGGAATTGACCCAGGTCTAGCAAAGCGCACTCCAACTGGTGCTGCTCAAGATCAAAACACAAGGGTGAGGAGCTCCTTCAGAAGAACGATGAAGGAATTTCAAATAGTTTTACCTGTCTGCGTACGGTCTCTGACTCCAGTGCGTCCCATCGCTGACGGAAGTCAGACAGTGCTGAATTGGAATCAGGCCGATTGGTTCCCGGAGAGAGGCGATATACAAAGCGATGGTTCATACTCTCCATCTCAATCTTCTTCTGGTAGAGCTCTCGCTTAAACTCCTGCACAGATGGAAATCATCAGCAGCTTGCACAGATTATTTACGGTGTCTTCTTCTTCAGGGCCAGATTTGTTTGGCTGCACCTTCAGGTCACACAGTTGCTCTTTGACTGATCCCAGGTCAGATCCTTCGAAGAACTCCTTTGTGGATTTAAGTTCCACTGACTTCAGCCACTCAAAGAGTTCCTTCAAGAAAGTTCCAGAACGTATGTTCAGTGTCACCTGTGTTGGGATCGGAGACTTCTACACATTGACGTAGAAGGAACTCACTTGCATGCTTTCCTGATAATGAACTGCCATTTGCAAATATTCTTCTAACTTACAGTTGCACTCTGTCCAAATCTTATTGAGATTGTTCCATGTGCAGTACAACTAGAGAAAGAAATGTTAGTAATGAAACCAAGACCAGTCACAAAAGTGTTATTGAGCACTTAAAGACCAATCCTCTCGTGCTTGAGGACTGGCATGGGACTTATCCAACAAACCTCTTCCAAACATTTCGTGGCCTCCGGTTTGTTTGTGTCTCCACATGCTGACATCAGATCCATTCCCAGAACTCCCAGTTTGTCCAAGTCACCTTGCAGTGAGTCAATGTCTTCCCTTACAGTCTGAGAATGTATCAGAAAAAAGAGGGTTAAAGAGGCAAACGTTGCGAAAATTAAACACAAGTGATCCCGGCTCCAACCAATTTTGGTTCTCAAGGCAGGATTGCAGGTGACAAAAAATACTTGGTTAAGTTACTTAAGTCGAATTTTGGCTTATTTTCGTATTATCATTGATCAAAAAATCATCCAGATAAATCACGCCATCTGGGTACGGTAGAGTTAATATTGGTTGGATGAGACGTATAAACATTCCGACTCCCCATTGGTTTGAACATGATCCATCGCTCCTGAGCATTTGAATATAGAGCAGACGAGGTCAGTGTTTTGCTCAAAATGGAACCCACCAGATCGGTATTCAAACCTGCAACCATTCGATCACAACTACCACACTGGTCCTTGCCTAAATCGACAGGAATTTCTTGGCATAAACTGGTCAATCAGCTCAAAAGAAAAACAAAAGTAAGAGACCCAAACCCGCATGGTCTCTAAGCTCTGCCGAATGACGTCTGGATCTGATCGACTGGAGTTGAGGTCCAGTATAGCTTGTTGTGCCTCATTGAGTCCAGTTGAGACTTCTGCTACTTCATCCCAGAACCGAACAGCCTGGTCCAAAACTTGGTGAAGCCAGTTCTTTCTTTCCTGCGCTTGACCTTGAGCTTCCTCCCAGCGGCTGGTCAAACCGCAGACCCGCTCTTGAACAGCTAGAAGGAATTCAAGGTTTAAAATTTACGGACCTGCTGACAACGCTCTAATATGTTTTCTCTGATACCTCTCCAGATGGAACTCTCCCCCAAAGCTCCTGTGTTGGTCAGGAGCTCCTCAATCTGTGTGTTCACACTGCCGAGGTCCAGCTTTAGTTTGGAGAGCTCTGTCAGAGTGCATTTGTTGTCCTCGAGCTGCTCCTGGATTCTCTGCGTCTGCCCTTGCACAGCCACAGAAGCCTGGATATGACACCACAGGCGCTCCAGCCGGTCGCCACACAGAGTCATCCTCTCATTCAGCTGTGAAGGACAAGCAGAAGGTAAAGACCTGGAAACTGGAGTGTTTGAGTATCACTGGCATCGGCCAATGACAATAAAGGCAGTCTATTCTATTCTATTGTTGTCATGCTTCTTGGCTTGAACTTGACTTTCACAACCATGGACGTAACTTCTATAACAAACAACTGGCTTTTGTAAAAAAAAAAAAAAAATATCTGAATTTAAAAAAATGGATCAAAATGCAAAGCGTTACCTGAGTGTATCTGGGCAAAGACTCCTCTAGAACTTTTGCAGCTTTTTGAATCTTGTCTCGTATTGCCTGGTGCTGTTCCTCCATTTCTCTGGCTTTCTGACAGAAGTCTTGTCCTTGATCTGGATTGAGATCGGACAGACGCTGGGCCAGAACGCTCAGTCGTGATATTAGTGGCTTGTGCTCCGCTGTGGACTCTCTTATGTTCTATTTAAAAAAAAAAAAAATAAGTAAATTAACATATGCTTACTATGAGTAGATCATCTTAAGTCTTTCTCCACACATGTGAAATACCTGTAAAAGGTCTTGTTGCTCTCTGAAAACCTCAAAACTGATGGTGTTTAGAGCAAACTGATAAGTAAGATCTTTGGTTTCCAGTAACCAGGGTAGAACCTCAGCCTGGTTCTCTGAGAACTGACATAAGAGTGACTGAGCATGTTCCAGCTGAAGAACAACGCGGGAATTAGTGTCCGTCACAGCCTGGGACTCATTCTGTAAGGTACCTAATACGGTCTTTAGGGGGAAAAAATTATAGTTATAAATGGTCCATTTGGTTTAGAAGGAGTTGCGAGAATTGTACCTGTAGTCTCAATGTATCTCCAACGTCAGAATACAAGTTCAGGAGCTCCAAAATCGTAACCATTTTCTCGATGTTGAACTGGTGTTGCAGGATCTCAACAGCAAGTATCTGCAAAATCACAGTGTATCGTTCCAATTTACACAACAAAACATTCTGGCACAAGTGGAGACGTTCTTACTTTCTGCTCTTTAAGTTGAGACGTGATGGCTTCCGTGTTTAGATCAACAGATTTAAACCCCTCCAGAGTCAATGAGGAATCTCTAAACCAAGCCAACTCTTTTTCAACAGCCTCGTCCAGCTGAAAAGAAAACTATTTTAGTATTACAGCTTCGGCCAACACAACCTAACACTTGTATTTGATTGAGTTTATAAGGACTCTTCATTAATACTTTATTTACGTGGATGACATCAATGTCATTTTACATGTCAATTTAGTGATTTTTTTTTAGTGAACTCCACCTCCTGTTCTACCAAAACCTGAGCGGATCCCATGAGCCTTTGCACTCGAGTTAGCACAGCTCAGTGGCAGCCATTAGCTGGTCTTTATCAGATGCCACACAATGATCATCACTGCAAAGTATTGTTTTGCCCTGTGCAGCAGACAGAGCATTTTGATTGTGTTTGTTCCATGGTTTTGACTACTTGCCTGTGTTTTCGCCTGTTGCCTCCAACAATTTGGCCTGACTATTTCTAGCCCTTAGTCCGGGTCTTCGCCTACATTTTGTTTGTCGTCTCTGTGTGTTCCAATATTAATTATATCAATATTAAGCTCTCTGTTTATCCCTGTGCAGCAACCAAGTGTTTTGTGTCTGTTACTCAGATATTTTTTTTTACTCCCATGCCCATGTGCTTCATTTTTGATAAATGGGGGCTTATATGTACGTACATATTTGAAATTGGCAATTATAAGCACCCCGCAAGTTTTTGAGCGTCTACAATTCGGAAAAAAGGAGCGCTTATGTTCACATTAATAAGGTAATTTGAGTACATTTTCGAGACACACACACACTGTGAAAATGAACACAGCAGCATCTACAAAGCCTAACCTTTTGTCTTTCAGCAGAACAGAGAGCTGCTTCACCGCTCGGACCCAGCAGTTCTCTTTCAATGCGAACAAGCCACAGATGCAAGTCTTCCTGGCTGGAGGAAAATCGACTGGATGCTTCCAGAGCCTGTTTCAGCCTCTGCAGAACATCCTCGCTGCCCAGACACATCACAGAGTACCTGATTCTCAGACTATCAGCCCGGTCCTGTACGAGATGGGCTTCCTCTTCTGTGAAAGAGTAGAGCCAGCATTAAGGGAAGACTTTTTACAAGGGTTCAATTGTGAGTTGTGAATGGGACCTGGTATATTCTCTATCAGCTCATGAGCACATTGTTGAAGTTTCCCCAAGTCGATTCCTTTAGTTTGGATCTCAACCATAACTACCTGAAGAAAAACACAGAGGTGCGTTTTTGGAAAGTAAATTGCAGTTGCATGAACATTTGATTCAGAGCTTTAATGATGCTGATGCTGACCTTGGCTTGTTCTGTAGCTTCTTCCAGATGGAGCATCTCCCTCTCTGCTGAACGAAGCTCGGCTAGATCTTGATCCACAGACACCAGCCATTGTTGGAATCTGTCTGTCTTCTCTTGGAACAACTGAGTCTTTGGCAAAATGACTTCCAGATTGCTGTATCTGTGAGAAATAATGAATATAATTTTGTTTGCATTTTCCAGTTTCATAACATAACAATCAAAAATAATAAAGGTAATGAATCTAGGTAGCTTCCAAATACACAAGTGTCCAAATACCATCTGGTAGCATGCTTCTCTGTAAAACAATCCTCATCCAACCAGGCAACTTTTTATTCTTCTATTGTCTAATTTTGCCAAGCCTGTGTAAAATGTAGCGTCAATTTGCTGTTGATGTTATCAAATTATCTTTCTTCCTCATTCAAGATGGTCTTGACCAAGTCTACACGCCAAAAGCATTGTGTTGCTTTTCCCTGTGATTGGCTTGTTAGAAAGTTGTTTTAAGACAGGGGCTGGGAACCTATGACTCGCGAGTCATATATGTATCTTTTGGTGGCTGCATATGGCTCTTAGACAAAGCTTTAAAAATACATCCGGACAGCATGTTTTTATTGGATAATGCTTAACGTTATCGTGACGTCGTTAACTTCCCAGCCCTTCTTATTAATATTCAGTATAGTTCGCTAGCAAAAGCGTAAACCCTCAAGACAATGGCTATTTAAACGAATGGAGTAATTTTCCTTCGTGGAGAGAGAGCAGCTTCTGTATGGAATCAAAATGTAAAAATATAAAATGTAAATTATTAAAAACGAAAAGAATTCTAAGCGTTTTTGTTTCGTTTTTATTTTACGCTTGCATTCTCAACTCTCAAAACCTTTTTCCCGTTGCGTTTCAGATTTTTGCATTAGTGTAGTGTTGCATTAGTGGTTGACATTACTCTGTCGTAATTTACTCAAATTTCAAATTTCAACAAATGTTTAGGATCAAATTGGTTTGCTGTGTGGAGAGGTTTACCTGCTGCAGGCCGCCTGAAGAAGGGATTCCCACTTCAGTTTGAGTTGGGCAAGTTGTAGATTAGAGTTCTGAATGTCATTCTCTTCAAGCTCTTGTACTAGTCTAGGACCCTCTTGCAAGAAGGTCTCCAAACTGAGCCTCCGGTCCTCTAGGAGGCGCTGCAAGAGCTGTAGTAAGGAAAAACATTTTAACAAAAGTACAGTACTCTTTCATAGACAGACCGGCCGAGTGGCTGTTGAAAAGAACAGTGATGTAATTTCCAGTTTTTCATTGGTTTACCCTTGGAAAACTGTCCTACAGCAAAACAGTATTTGTGATTGCCATGATTTTTGTCTGTTGAGTGTGTGAGGATGAGTTGTAGTGGGATCATTTTGAGAGAGCAGGCTTTATTGCTTTATATGAGGAAACACGTGACAATACATGAAAATATGGAGAGTACAAAAATATCCAGAAATACTATACTGCCTTCTTTCAGATCCCACAGTAAAGGTGTGTATCAAGTGTCAGATGAGCATTGTTGATATTCCAGGAGATTTCATCTGATTCTTTCACTCGGTACCAGTAAGACATAAGCCCCTTTCACACATACAGACCTTGCCGGGAAATCACCGGTTAAATGCCGGCATGCAGTCAGGACAGACAAATGCCGGTAAATTCGTTCTGGCATTTTTCCACCAAGGCCTGTGACAATGCCGCTAAATTACCGGAAACGGAATGAAGTTTGCCGGAATAAGCATCCAGAAGTTCAGCACGCGCTGACGTAAACGAGCGCTCTGAGAACATCAGAACATTCTGACGAGGGTTGCGAGTGTATTCTTCGCGCTTACGCCAGTTGTTTAAAAGGTGTCGCCAGTTGATGATGTCACAGAATATTCTCTCCTCGCTGCT
>MU204346.1:561250-588750 GCA_017309775.1 Paedocypris sp. Pulau Singkep | reverse complement strand
ACACACACACACACACACACATTCAGGGGGTCATCTCTAGCTCAGTATCACATGCTCCGTTCCTATCTACTGCAATGGCTCAAACTCCAAAGCCAATACGTCACAATGTGCAAGTGACCGACTTCTGAGAGTCAGGAGCCAGATTATAAACTGTAATGACAATGATGGGCCTTAATTTACAGCAGGAGTATCAAACCCATTTTCACCGAGGGCCACATCAGCATAGTGTCTATCCTCAAAGGGACGGATGTAACTTATAAATGTAACTAAATGTAATGTAAAAGAAATGTAACTACTCCTTAACGTTACATAGGGATTTAGATCATTTTAATTTACATAAACAACTCCTTTTTTTATTGTAACACATTCAAGTGACAATTGCAGTTGCGTAGAAAACCCAAGTTTGTTGCTCTAACATAAATCCTTTTGATCAAAAAACTGCAATGCAAAATGTAAATGTTTTGTTTTGTTTCACAAAATGTAAATGTTTTGGTTGTTTGTGTGCAAAAGGTGGAATATTTCATTGTATGCTTTAACACTGGGTATAACACGCGTTGCATTTCTCAAAAGATCCCAAACATTGGTTCTGTGAGCTGATTGGACAATCGAGCTGTCAGTCTCGAGCCCCGAACTCAGGTTTGCACCAGATGTTTAATAATAATAATAATAATAATAATAATAATAATAATAATAATAATAATTCCTTCAATTTTTTTTTTGTCGCCTTTCACAACACTCAAGGTCACCTCACAGAAACACAACAACTTTCACACTCATACGAATTTTTGGTATTTTCTATTTATTTTTTCGGCGGCACGGTGGCGCAGTGGGCAGCGCTGTGTCCTCACAGCAAGAAGGTTCTGATTGTGACTGGAGGTGTGAGTTGGAGGCCGGTCGGGGCCTTTCTGTGTGTGTGTGTGCGTGTGACCGATTGGCTGCCGCTATTTCACCGGGCAATTGGTTTAATTGGGCATATCACAATCTGTGAATGGAGAGAGTAATTCCTGTGCTGTTCCTGGGATTCCTGCTAAAAACTGCAAACGTTGGATTTAACCTTCTCAAAGGACATATTTTGAGAGATCACTTTTTGAGCCTTGTACGATCAGCTTTGAGACGCTGCTGGTAAGGAAGCTTAACAAACTGTTTGGAGATATGGATTGTTCTTCTGTGTTTGCAAAGAAATGTGATGTACTGCTTGCTTTGGATGATTTATTTATTGCTTTGGTTTATTGCAATTGCTGATTTTTGCATTGTTTACTTGAATTCATCAGATCTTTAAATGGGCTTATTTTGATTTTGATGTTGATTTTGTGATTTTGTGTAGGGTAATAAGTTAAGCGTTGAGACAATCTTGTGGAGCAAACATCAATAAACCACAACTGGTGAAGAAAGAACACAACACTTAAAGTTGATCAGCTTCTTTTCAAGTTCGGGCAACACAAGGCAAAACTACGGGAGAACTTGACATTCGTAATTTATTTTTTGGTATTTATCTTTAGAACGTCAAAACTTTTAAGCTCTCGCGGGCCACATAAAATGACATGGCGGGCCACATCTGGCCCCCGGACCTTGAGTTTGACACTTGTGATTTATAGAAATAAAGAATCATCCCTGTATCAACTGCTCAATAGTCATGCTTGGCTTATTAAAAGATAAGTTGAAAGCAGGAAAAAGCAGATAACCATAATGCAATGGACTGGCTAAGGAAATCGGATCGGTGGCATATGCTTGTCGGAAGCCTCAGAAAAACTCGGGGAAGGAGGTAACTAGGACAACCGGAGATAGGACATCCTGAGGCCCAGACCCCCAGCACATCCAGGGATTGAGCGCCATCGCTAGGGCTATATCTTCTGGGGACCCGGAAGCATCATCAGTCTCTGAAGCTGCTTGGTGGACGATTCCTCAACTGCTGGCACCTTCTGAGACTCCACGATCGAGAATTATTCTTTGTGAATCATTGAACTTCTTAATCCATTCTCGTCTACAATCTTTCTCTTCTCGTAGTGCAATTGGACGATTAGAAAATACAGCACCAACAGTGGTTTGTCCAGAGAACGTCAGAAGATGTTCAAGGAAAAGCAGAAGCAGCATTTGCCAATTCACTGGTTTCCCTCCAGTTATTACTGCATTTTTCACCCCATAACACACTCAATTTTTGGTTCAAGTTCAGAGCATTTTTAAGGCGCTTTTCACAGATTTAACTGTCTCAAAGTCCACATTTATAGAGGACAGCAAACATCTATGAGAGAAGCGCATAATTAAAAATGTTCTGCATTTCTAATAATAATAATAATAATCCAATCAAATTTGTATTTATTAGCGCCTTTCTAGACACTCAAGGTCGCCTTACAGAAACACACAACATTAACACACACACACTCACACGGCCTGAAAGCATGTTTTTTTCGGACACGCAAACTCCACACAGAAAGGCTCCGGCCGGCCTCCAACTCACACCTCCAGTCACAATCAGAACCTTCTTACTTCTTGGCTAATGTGCTCCACTAAAACAGAACTTTTTTGCGTTCAGGGTGAAGCAATTGAAGTATCGACCAATCAGAGCAGAGCAGCGGATTTCCTGTTTCAAAAAAGGGAAAAGCTGCATGTTGCCTTTATACTTTACTCAATTTGTAATATAAATGAAGTTGTAATTTTTATTTTATATTTCTTTTTTATTTTATAATACTGGTTACGTGTGCACTATTAAAATGGTTGGCATTGCTTATGCTTCACTTGCATTTGTATTTCTGTGCATAAAGAGTGTTAACAATTCAAAGCGTCGGGGGGCGGGGCTCTGGGATTCCTCGGGGCATCTGCTTTGAGACTTATTTAATGGCTGAAATGTGATTGGGTAAATGCTTTGATATAAATACGTTAGTCTGGAAAGCAGCCATTGAACAAGCAGTGGAAGGAAGAGACAAAGCATTGAAATTAATTCCTAAAGCTGACCAGCATCTTTAAAGGCCGTGATTGCTTGATGCCATGATGAACCTTCTAGTTATGACGTGACTGCGCTACCCACCATCCTGCCATGTGACTCGTGTACAGAATCTTTCCAGAAATCAGATTGTGTAGAATATTTCCACAATGTGTGGCTTGATTCCGGAAGAATCCATTTTTCATTTACTCACACACACCCAAAGAGATTTAAATTACCCATATCCTCTCAGCTCTTGTGCAGCTCCATCCTGTAAAAATTCCACAAACAAACACTCAATTTTTGGTCACAGCTCCAAAAAACAGGTGTGATTTGTTACGGCCAATGATTGTAATTAATCGTGGATGAAAAAGTCAAATAATCGAAAGTAGGGATGACTTTTGACACTCTTCAGTATCTTTGTTATTCATTATTTTCGTTTGCGTGAAGGACGTTGTAAAGATGATCCATGTATCTTATCATCTATAGCAGTGATTCTTAACCATTGGGCCGAAGCCAGAGGTGTGAAGTACTTGAGTAAATGTACTTGGTTACTTTACTTAAGTATGTTTTTGGCTACTCCCTACTTGCACTGAGTATCAAAAATATAAGCAGCTTTTACTCTCTACTCCACTGCATTTGTGATTGAGTAGCAGTACTTTTCACTCCACTACATTTGAATGGACACTTATTGTTACTCGTCACATTGTAATTGTTCGCGACAAGCCGGATTCGATTTATACTGCGGTTAATTTCTTGGGCGGACAAGGTGAATATCGCCATCTTTAGGCTGCTGAAGGTAATGGAGGCTATTTGTCAATTAGAAACCACAATAACACGCATTAGGGGCGTAAAAATGTGTTTTACAAATGTTATTATATAATATATAACTTCATATAATACATATAATATATAATTTACTAATCAGATTAATCATTTTATTTTATATCTACTTGCAAATTTAAGTGATTGAGACTGTTTTTTTTTATCTACTTTGTTCTACCAGTTTTCAAACATTGAGGTTAAATTCTGTTTCTGTCTTGGAAAACAATAGTTTGTTGTCACATTTCATTTTTTTGGGCCTATATTGAGTACGAATAAAAATACTTCTTAATACTTAAGTTCTTTTAAAATTGGATACTTTGCTACTTTGACTCGACTTTGTTTGATATTGGTGACTTGTTACATGTATTGGAGTAATTTTTACAGTAAGTATCTGTACTTTTACTCTCAAGTATGGCTGTCCGGTACTCTTTACACCCCTGGCCGACCACCTAGTGGGCCGCAAGAAAAATGTCAGTTCTGTGATTTTGGGCCACAATGCCGCTCCCCACCACTAGGTGACACTGAGGTGTTAACACGCTCCAATAAGCAGCAGCAGAGTAAGTCAGTAGCTGCAGCCCGTTGACTGAAGCTGGAAACTTTCTTAAAAAGAACGAATGGATAGGAAAGTTATGACCTCTATAAATTTATATTAATGGCAAAAAAAAAGCAAACGTAAGTTATGAAACGCTTCACATTTTGGTTTTGGAAGATTTTAGCTTGCAATCGTTACATTGTTTTTGCAAAAATGCAGGGAAAAAGGTCAAGAACCCGGTCTGGTATATAGGTCTATCTAAGAACTCTATAGGTCTATCGTGATTCTCGTAGCATGGAGGTTCTGTGGTTATACTATGTACTGCATCTTAATCAACTGTTGCTGTTCTGGTACCGTGTGGATGGAGTGATGACCGAGACCCGTCCTGGTCACGTGTGTCGTTTCCTGAAAACAACATGTTCAGCATCAGCATCACTCACGTCACGCCAAGAACAATCTGAAACTGATCTTCCTACAACAGGTTTATTTACATGTGCGAATAGTGTTACTCTGTTACAATGATACAGTTCTGTTAGAATTTGTATTCTCTGCATCACCTTTATTTTTTCTCTTCTTCATCATTAAAACACTTTGTAGCAAATTACAGAAACAAATTAAAAGCAAAGCAAAAGTGTACGAAAATGACATCCAAACGGAGGGAAAAAAACACATCAACAAATGAAAAAGTCAATGAAATGTGTCTGTCAATGAGATCAGTCAATGAAAAAAAATAGTTTTGTTAAATATTAATAAGTCAATGTAACGCATTGGATCTAAAAAATTCATAACAAGGAAAATGTACACAAAGATTTATTGGATCCAATTCCTCGAGGCTTTTGATTGGCTTGATTTTAGGGCCCAGAGTCAAAGTCTCTGTTAAAACGCAGGAAACCAGGAGCCAAATGTTCCTCGTCAAATGTCTCTAGTCCTCATGCAAACAGAAGTAGAAGCTCTAAAAAGAACAAAATTATAACATGAAGACACAAAAAGCTATGAAAGCGAATGAAGGGAAACGTGAAATAATAAAGGAGCTTACCAAAGGAATGAAAGATGAGGGCCGATGATGGGCGTCTCCATCCCAACGGCTTTCAGCATCCGTTTGAGATGCTCCCTGTCAACAACATCACAACAAACCAACCATGTCAACTTAACCTCAACAGCTGTCAGATAAGTTCCTCAGTCGTCTTCTCTGTGCAACCCATCAGTAGTAGATCAAAAACACAGTAACGCTGTTTAGGAAAAGAGCAAGTTTGTAAGGAAAATTAAAAGTGTGGTCACTCTCTCACTCACTCACCCTACTACTCTTCACCCACTGATCCTCTCATCCACCCACTCAACCATCCACTACTCACTAACCCACCCAGCCACCAACTCACCCAACCACTCACTCACTCACTCACTCACTACCCACTCACCCATCCTCTCATCTCCATCCTCTTACTCATTCACTCACTCCATCCAGCCTCCCACCCACTCCCCCTACCACTCACCACTCATTGATCCTCTCACCCACTCACTTAACCATCCAAACACCAACCCAGCAACTCTCTCACTCACCCACCCAACCACTCACTCACTCACTCACTACAGACTCAGCACCAACTCCACCCATAAATCACCCAATAACCCATCCTACCTACTCACTCACTCACTCACCGTCTCTCACTGGTTGACACACACACACACACACACACACACACACACACACACACACACACACACACACACAACCACACACTGGTTAAGTATCAGAAGAAGAAAAGCCTTCAACAGCAGAGCACAACAAACGTTTGATTAAACTTACAAGCATTGTCTTTCAGGCTGATCAGCTCCGGTGATTGTGATTGAGGACAAATAGTGAGATCTTCAGAGGATTAACAGCAGGACTGAGAGTGACTCTGGGCCTTGAAGACTTATCATGCAGTAACAAGATTCTAAAGAGCTTGAGACAGAACTGGATCCAGTAAATAAAAGTGAAGTTCCTACACAATAAATTGATTTGTTTAACTAAGAACACCATTAGTGATGAGCCTAGTGCTTTCGACATGTTATACAAACACACTGATACAAAAAAAAAAAATCTTCAGTACTCGGCACGTTTTGTTTAGTAGTTCACTCCATCAAACTTTGTAAAATATTTCGTACATTAACTTGAAGCCAATCCAAGTTCAAAAAGTGTTTAAAAAATATGTTGAAATGCAGGCATGATATATTCAATGTTGAAAACAGTTTAGTCGGTATTTAAAAACGAAAATGTTCAAAGTTCGTTGCAGAACACTTTGAAAAGAACACAGAAATTCAAAGTACATGCTTTACACATACCACAAATAGGCTGGCAATGAAAATAAAAGTTAAAATAATTGTAAAACCAACAAGGTCAATTTGTCAATTATATTTCTAAATAGCATCAAATAATTGGAAATCACGCCATAGCTAAAATAAAAGGTACTCGTAGTTTTTGGAATGCATTTTCCAATGGCAAAACATGCAGTATTGTAATGTAGTTTCTACAAATGGCACAGTAGCTTTAATTGTTTTTAGCATTAAGAGCTGCTTAACAAGTTTGCCAGCTTTAAAATCTGCGGCTGTAACTGGAAGAAGTGTATGAGGATGATGACAAGCTCATGGAAAGTCCCGAGCCAGTAGCATCAAAGCTTCCTCTTCTGGAACCAGACCGCGAACCAACCCTGGAGCCAGACCGAGAGCCAGTAGCCGACGCGGCACCACTGGCATTGTAGGGACTGTAGAGACCTTTACTAGATGTTGAGGAAGCTTCAAGAAGCCTCAGGCCAGATCCCTCCTCCACCAGGCTTCTGTCCATAGCATCTTTGTAGGAAATCTTGAGTTTGGTTTTGGGACAGGTCAGGTACTTGCTGAAACCGTTCACATCTCTCAGCTTCTGAGCAGTGCGTCCATCAGTCAAACCTTTCCTGATGGCCTCCTCCAGAGAGATTCGACCTTCCGCCTCCGGCTCAATAAGGCCACCAGTGAGGTACTGAATCTCCAGGAAACGTTGTCCAGCCTCATAATAAAGCCAGCCTTTCTTTAGAGCCTGTGCAGCCGACATTCTGGCTTTCGTTCGAGGATCCTCAAATCCATTGAAAGCTTTCTGGGCCAAGTTGAGCCTGTCCACCATAATCTTATCAACTAGACCCTTCTCAGTTGCATCGGACACGGAACATTTCTCTCCAGTCGATGGGTCTATAATGCCACCAGTGCAAGCTTGTGCTTCTAACAGTCTCTGGCCTGTAATGGAATCCACTAAACCCCTGCGCATGGCCTCAGAGATGGACACTTTTTCAAACGTGTCGGTATCAAGGATTCCAGCCACAGGACCAGTTTCCTCTGTTGGATCATTCCAGACAGTTGCAGGTGGTTTGATGGAAGGTATGGGACTCATTGGGTAGGAGGAAGTGGAGCCAAATGAGGAGGATCGGGATCGGAAACCACTCATGTTTCCAGACAGCATATCAGCAAACTCTGTAATGGCCAGATTGCCAGAGCGATACTGGTCAAGAGCGGTCTGGTCAATGAGGCCTCTTGTGATTGCGTCATCAATGTCATACTGTCCGCCGGATCTTCTGTCAATGAGTATAGACTTTTCAATTCCATCTGATGTTGTCCTTGTGATCTCTTCCCATTCACATTCTTGCTCTGAAAGTTCCAGATAAGTTTTATGGTCTATCAATCCTTTGCGGTAGGCCTTATACACCGACATCTCTTCGCCTGAGTCCGGATCCACAATGACAATTCTGCGTTTGCGTACAGAGGACTTGGATGATGTTTTCTTCTCACGTTTCTTTTCTTTAAGAAGCAAGAGCACCAGACCTGTGTTTGGGTCAACAATGCATCTTTCCATTAACTGCAAGTAGGTAAGATTCTCCTCTGTGTTTGGGTCAAAAAAGCCCTTGGTGTCATCTGATGGGTCACTGAGAATCTCATTCATTTCCTCATCAAAAAACCCACGATTGTAGGCCACTTCTACTGGCAAGCGGTGACTCTGTTCTGGGTCGATGATTCCTCCAGTGGCAATCTGAGCCTCCAGCAGACGAATTCCGTGGTCTCGTAATATCAGGCCCTTTTTCATTGCCTGAAAAAGTGAGATCATTTTGCCAGTGTACGGATCTCTGTACCCAGTCACAGCCCTCTCAGCTGACAAGAGTTTGTCTTTAAATTCCGGACCAACAATTCCCATCTTTACAGCTTCAGAAACAGTTAACTTGAGATTCTTAACTGGGTCGATAATATAGCCTGTGGCTGCTTGAGCCTCCAGCAGCTCAAAAGCTGTACCTGGCCTGATCATGTTCTTTTTCATAGCCTGGTAGACAGAAAGACAGTCCTTGTTGGTCTCCACGAACACTCCAGCAATACAGCTTGAACCCTCAATGTACTTTCGCAATCTATTGTTCACCTCCTCGACTGTTAACAGCCCCTCGTTAAGTTCATTGACTGTCTGCTCATCAATGATTTTTGAGCGGAATAACTCTTCCATCGTGATATCTTTCCTGAGACCTTTGAAGAGCAGCCTTCTGTCTGCTAGAGACAGCAGGTAAAGACCGTCTTTGTCAACCTTGCATCTTTTGAGTAGCTGAGCATATGAAACTTTTTCATCAGTAAGTGGGTCAACGTATCCTTTTGCCTCATCAGACAGTTTTTCATTTGTCTCTCTGTTTATGTAACCTCGTTGAGTGGCTATATCTGATGGAAGATGGAAGTTATACTCAGGGTCGATGATGCCCCCTGTAACATTTTGAGCTTCAAGCAGTCTCAGAGCATAGTCTTCTGGAACAAGTTCTTTTTTCATTGCTTGGAAGAGCGATATAACCTTTCCACTGTAAGGATCCTTGTAGCCAGTGACCGCTCTTTCTGCAGAAAGAAGTTTATCGTGGATCTCTGGTCCCACTACACCTTTGCGCACTGCTTCATCTACAGTGTGCATTTCATTTCTGATGGGATCGATGATGAATCCAGTGGCAGCTTGAGCCTCTAAGAGACCAACGGCAATCTCGGGCTTTATCAGTTGTCTCTTCATGGCCTGGTAAATGCTGATCTTAGAGTTAGAATCAGTCACTACACCAGCGACACTACCGGTTCCATACAAGTACTGCCTGATACTTTGCAACTCCATAACATCACGTATAGTTTTCTTCTCTTTCTTCCACAGATTGTACATCTCAAGGTCAATGATGCGGGCATTATAGAGGTCTTCAATTGTAATTTGTCGTCTTTTTACACTTTCACTTTGGAAGTTGCCCCCTTTAATTATTTCCTTCTGCTCTAGAATCTCAATTATGATGATTATCATCCGCTCTTTTGTTATGTTTCCTGAACGATATTCATTAAGAAGTCGAGTTCTCTGCTCATCTGGCAGTAGGTCTGAATTCATGACATCCCACAGACTCATTGAGCCGTGACCTTCAATGGGCAGGTTGATCTGGGTAGTGGAAAGGTCACTCTGGGTCTGTTCTTCACTGTAAAGATAAGTCTTTTCCACAACTGTTGGGGCCTGTGGTTTGGAGAGTTTTAACAGGCTTAAGCCTGTTTCTGGATCAGCCATACATTTGTCTTTTAATTGCTTATACGTAATTTTCTCATCAGACATGGGGTCACAAAAGTATTTGCTTTCAGGAATGCTTGAGATCAAGTGTTGGGCCAAAAAGCCACGCTGGACTGCAATATCAACTGGAACTCTGTGACTATTGACTGGATCGATGATTCCACCTGTTGCTAACTGTGCCTCCAAAAGGGGCACTGCATGTTCTTTGAGAATGAGGTCTTTCTCCATGGCTTGATAGAGAGAGATCTTATTGCCTGTGAATGGGTCTTTGTACCCAGTGACGGCTTTTTCAGCGGAGAGGAGTCTCTCGTGAAGCTCAGGACCAACAACCCCAGCTTTAACAGCGTCGTCCACAGTTAGAAATTCATTGCGTGATGGATCCACAATAAAGCCAGTGGCAGCTTGAGCTTCAAGCAAGGCAATGCCTGTGTTCTGTCTGATAATCTTTTTTCTCATTGCTTGGTAGATGCTAACTTTCTCTTTTGTTGGCTCCAGGTAAACGCCAGCAATGCTTTCCGAGCCTTGAAGATACTTGCTGACTGAAGCGTCTTTGCTCACCTCCTGGGGAGTCTTTTTACCTTTTTCAAGCAGATCAAATATAGATTTCTCAATAATTTGCGCGTCTAGCAATGACTTGGCAGGCACCATTTCCCTAAGTCCCTTAAATGAGCCCTCTTTTCGCTTTCTGGAATCTTTCTCAGTGACAATCACAATTAAAAACTTAATGATCTCTTCAATGGTCATTTTGCCAGATCTGTACTGCCTTATTAGGTCAAGCCTTTGTTCTTCAGTAAGATAGTCAGAGTTGATGATCTCCCATATTGAGACTTTTCTCCCTTTAAAAGGTCCGCTCTGGACCTCGAAATTTGCCTGCATGAAAGCTTCTTTGGTCTGGGCCTCAGTGTACTTAAACTCCTCTTTGGAATTGATGGCTTGCTCAGACAGAGGCAGTAGCTGAAGGCCAGTTTGCTTGTCAGTAACGCATCTTTTGTAAAGCTGCATATAGGTGACGTATTCCTTTGTGTTTGGGTCAAAGTATCCTTTTACTTCATCAGTTTCACTAGTCAAAAATTTAAGGGTCATGTCATCAAAGTAGCCCCTCGCACAAGCTACGTCATGAGTGATATGGTGACTCTCAACCGGATCAATAATGCCTCCAGTAGCAAGTTGTGCATCAAGTAATCGGATTGCCTGTTCTTTCGTTATCAGGTCTTTCTTCATAGCCTCAAAAAGAGACACAGTTTTTCCAGTGTAAGGATCTTTATAGCCTGTGACAGCTCTTTCTGCAGACAGCAACTTTTCATGTAGCTCGGGACCGACAACGCTTGCTTTGACTGCCTCGTCTACGGTAAGTTTCTGGTTTTTCATAGGATTGACGATATATCCCGTGGCAGCTTGTGCCTCCAACAGGCTGAGAGCAGGTGCATGCTTCATCATCTGACTTTTCATGGCTTCATAAAAAGACATTGTTTTCTTGGTTGATTGAATAATTACACCTGCAATGCAATTGGTTCCCTTCAAGGATTTGCGCACACGCTCCATTTCAGACACTTCTTTCACCGATATTTTTCCTTTTTGTAGCTTGTTGTAAAGGTCTTTATCGATGACTTTGGATTCAAGTAATTTGAGCGCAGGTACTGGAGATCTAAGACCATCAAAAGCTAGTTCATCCTTTTTCTCTTTTTCTTCAGCAACAGTAAGAACAATTTTGATGATCCTTTCCACTGTGATTTTGCCGGTTTTATACTGACGGATAAGATCCTTCCTCTGGTCCTCTGTGAAGTATTCGGAGTTGATTATCTCCCATATAGTAACAGTTTTGCCTTTGAATCTGCCAAATGGCACGGACACTGTTGTCTTGTCAAACACGTCTTTAGTTTCCTCGTCAGTGAAAGCTCTAGCATTCAGGACAGCCTCCTCGGAGATGGGCAAAAGAAGCATTCCAGTTTCTGGATCAGAAATACACCTTTTGATTAGCTCACTGTACGTCAGGTTTTCTTGAGTGTTTGGATCATAGAAACGTTTATTTTCGGCAGTTGAATTTTTTAGAGTCTTGTATGTGGTAGGATCCATTAAACCCTGCTTATAAGCTATTTCAATTGGCACACGATGACTGTTGACTGGATCAATAATTCCACCTGTTGCTGCCTGGACCTCAATCAATCTGATGGCGTGATTCTCATCAATCAGACCTTTTTTCATAGCTTCAAAAACCGAGATCTTTGCTTCTGTGTATGGATCTTTGTAACCGGTGACCGCTCGCTCTGCAGACAGCATTTTGTTGTGAAGTTCAGGTCCGATTAAGCCCTCTTTGACAGCTTCATTGACATAGAGCTTCTTGTTTTTGATTGGGTCAAAGATGTACCCACTGGCAGCCTGGGCTTCCAGGAGCACTAAGCCCGTGCCAGGGGCAATATTCCTCTCTTTGATTGCTTGGTAGATGGGCATTTTTTGATTTGGATGAACTAAAAGGCCACTAATGCAGTTCTTTCCCTGAAGAACTGTTTTAAGTTTCTCTGTGCTGCCAAGTTCTTGGACTGTGGTTTCACTGTTTTGGAGCTTTTCATAATCCACTTTACTTAAAAGTCCAATGTCAAAGAGTCTACTTGCAGGGACCTTTTCACGAATGCCATCAAAAGACAGTGCGGAAAAACCATTACTGCTGTCAACCTCATCGGAAAGATTTTGCCCGTTGAGGACTTTTTTGTATTCAGTCTTGATATGAACCTCTTGGGTCAGTTTTTGAGAGACCTCAAGCTGCTGCAATTTCTCACGCAGCTGTTGGTTTTCCTCAGCAAGCGCCTTCTCTTGATCAAGCTTCTTTCTTTCAAGCTCCTGCATTTCTTTTTGCTTACTGAGCATTTCCTGTTCAGCCTCTTTCTGCTTCATTAGGGCTGCATCCATTGTGGCCTTGAGTTTCTTCTTTTCCTCCTCCATCTGCTTCCGTTGTCGTTCTTGCTCATCTTGCAAGGCTTTCGACTTTTTGACCTCTTCTTCAAACTGGCTTTCCAGTCTTTTCTTTTCATCTTCGATTTGTTTTTCCTTTTTGAGAAGCATCTCCTTCTCAGTTAAGAAGGTCTGATGGAGAATATTTTTCTCCTGCTTAATCTGAGCTTGCTGTGCATTCGCCATCTAAAAAAAAGAAAAGAGAAAAGATAAAACAATCATCATGCATCAAAAACACTTTCAGACAGAATATTAACAATATTCCAAGTACATATCTCTTCACATAAATACAAAGAAAGGAGACTGATAGTTTATAACGAAGAGAAAATACAATCATGAATTAAAACATTGTCTGAAATGATTAACGACGATTAAAAAACGTAACAAGAGGGAAAAAGACAGATTTCAGAAGGGGTACAGAACTAATGCTAGTTTTCAACGAGAGGCTTAACAATGACATATGAAGCAAATCAATGTCATCTTTAACACAATACCTCTTTAGACTTTTTCTGCATATCTTCAGCATCGTTTTTCAATTTTGCCTTCTCTTTCTCGAGATCTGCAATGGCTCTGCGCAACTCGTCTGCTTCTTTGTTACTGCTCAATCTCTGTATTTCTAGTTTTTCAACAACTGTCAGCTTTTCTTTTGTGGACAGCTCAGTCTCATGGAGTCGGGCACTAATCTCATCTGCCTGTTTTTTAAATTTCTTTGCTTCCTCCTCAGCTCGGGACTGGGCATCGCTGAGCTGAGTCACCTGAAGCCTAAGTTTCTCTGCTTCAGCTCGTATCTCCAGTTGTCTCCTGCGTTCAACCTCTAAGGATTTCTGAAAGCCCTCGGTTTCCTCTTCCAGACGTTGCTGCATCTGCTGCTTGTCCTCAAGCAGTTTTTGCGCTTGTTCTTGAGCAAAGTCCTTTTGTCTTTGCAACATGTCTGCTTCAGCTCTAAGCTTCGAGGCCTCCTGAATTGCTTGCATCTTTTCCTTTAACATTTTTTCAGCTAGAGACCTTTGGTCAGCAAGGTCTGTTTCGGCCAAGTGTCTTAGACGAGCAGCCTCTTGGGCTTCAATGCTGAGTCGAGCAGCCTCTTCAGCTAGTTTTTTCATGTTGTCCGCCTCTTCAGCCAAGAATCTTTGAGTGTTGTCTTTGTCCTTTTGCATGAGCCGCTTGTTTTCTTCCTCAATTTTGTGTTTGAGTTTGATGAGCTCCTCCATTTGAATCTTGACTTTGAACAGTTCCTCCTCCACTTGAGCCTTCTGCTTAACAGCATCTCCAACCTCATCCTTAAGGCGATGAAGCTCATCATCCAGGAGAGTCTTTTGTTTGTCAGTCTCATCCAACCTCACTTTCACTTTAGCTAGCTCTTGCTCAACTTGGGACTTTTGCTTGAGTGTCTGCTCTGCTAGTTTCTTGTGTCTAGCCATTTCTTCATCAGCCATCTGCTTCTGTTTAAGAGCGGCAGCTTCTGCTTGCGCTCGCTTCTCCGCCTCGAGCTCTGCCTCTTTTCTAAGCCTCTCAGCATCTTCTTGGGCTTTGGCCTGGTTCATAGCCTCAACCTCGGCAGCCTGACGCTGACGTTCTGCATCATCTGCTTTTTGTCTGAGTAGAGACGCCTCTCTCTCAGCCTTCTCTTTAGCCTTTTCAGCTTCTTGCGCAAGCTTTTTAGCTTTCTCAAACTCATCCTTGAGTCTTTTCTGTACCAGACTGTCCTGCTTCTGCTGAGAGAGAACACTCTGAACCTGTTGTTCTGCAGTGACGGCTTTTGTGGCAGCCTCTTTGGCTGCAAGTATTTGCTTCTCTGCCTCTTTATCAGCGTTTTCTTTTTGCTTCTTAGCTTCATCAGCCTTCTTCTTAAGACGCTCCATTTCATCTTGAGCTGCCTGGCGTTGGCGAGCTGCTTCCTGTTCGGCTGCAGTGATCTTTTTCAATTTTTCCTCAGCCTCTCTTCGCTTGGTTTCTTCTTCCAGAGCAAGTCTGCGAAGTCTCTCCGCTTCCTCTTCCGCCTGCATTTTGCTTTGCTGCGTTTCATCAGCGATGTTCCTCAGCTTATTCAGTTCAAGCTCCAGATCAAGTTTACCAGACGAAGCCTTTTCAAAGTTAAGTTTCAGGATACGGATCTCCTCTTCGACTATTCTTTTCTGCTTTAGGGTTTCATCCACGATGGTCCTCTGCCTGTCCAGCTCCACTTCGGATGACTTCTTGAGCTGATCTATCTTCTGCTCGATGTCTAGCTTGTGCTGACTGGCTTGATCCTCCAGAGCCTTTCTTTGGTAAGCCTCATCTTCCGCTTTTCTTCGAAGACGTTCGTTCTCAGCTTCTTTTTCTTTAAGTGATATTTCTGCTTCTGCTTTTAGACGAGTGGCCTCATTAATAGCGGAGAGTTTTTCTTTGAGAATTCTTTCGGCTTCAGCTCGTTGTCGTGCAGCTTCCTCCTCAGCGACCTGCCGCTGCCTCTTGGCTTCCTCGGCTATGGAACGAAGCTTGCCTGCTTCATCTGCTAGATCTCTCAGTTTAGCAGCTTCAGCTTCCAAGAGTTGCTTGCTCTTTTCGTTTGTGGACATGCTGTCCTTTTCAGCTTTGGATTTCAGTTGCAAAAGTATGTCCATCTCACTTCTGACTTTAGACAACTCATCCTGAAGTTGCTTCCGCTGTTGCTCTGCTGCACTGACCTCGTTCTTCAAACGATACAGTTCATCATCTAGGAGAGATCTCTGCTGTTCTGCATGATCAAAGTCCGCTCTCAGACGGATCAGCTCTTGCTCTGCCGAGAGCTTCTGTTGTGCTGTGGCATCTGCAAGCTTCCTCTGACGTTCCAGCTCCTGCTCAGCCATTTCCTTCTGTTTCAGGGCAGACTCCTCAGCTTTGGTTCGCTTCTTTGCCTCACGCTCTGCATCTTCTTTCTGCTTCTCAGCTTCTTCTTGCGCAATGCTTTTTTTGTGGGCCTCCTCTTCAGCTTGAAGACGTAGACGTAGCGCCTCGTTGGCTTTTTGCCTCCACTTTTCGAGCTCATTCTCAGCCTCTTCTCTTCCCTTGTCGGCCTCTTCCTGTTGCTTCTTTAGTCGCTCCGCCTCCTCCTGTAACTGAATGACGGTCCCGTGCTTCTCTCGAAGTGACTCCTCGAGCTTGGATGTCTTCTCCACAAATGACATACGCTTGCTCTGCAATTCCGCAGTGGCACTTTTCTGAGCGACCTCTTGCGCGAGCTTAATTTGTCTGTTTTTCTCAATCTCAGCTTGTTTCATATGCTTCTCTGCCTCTTCTGCCTGGGTTTTCAGTTTCTCAAGGTCTTCCAGGGCTTTCTGTTTCTGTCTAGCAGCCTCTTTCTCAGCTTCAGACTTGAGCTTGAGTTCCTCCTCTGCCATCCGCTTCTTCTGGGTTTCCTCGTTGACTTGTTTCCGAAGCTTCTCAGCCTCTGCCTGAGCGGATTTGCGAAGTCTCTCTGCCTCTGCAGCCTTGTCTCTGAGCTGCGTGAGTTCTTGTTCCGCTGTGGTCTTCTGCTTCACTGTGGTTTGCAGCTGAAGCCTAATGATTTGAATCTCGTCTTCTATTTTGGCACGGCTCTGCAAGGCGTCCTCTACTTGTTGGCTCTTTGATTTGATCTCTTGCTCTGAGAGGTTTTTAAGCTCATGAAGCTCTTGTTGGATGTTATGCTTTTGCCTTTCGGCATCTACCGCGACAACCTCTCGCTTGCTAACCTCCTCTTGCATCAGGAGCTTGAGTTGTTGAGCCTCTTGCTCTGCTTTGGCAATGGCCCTGGCATGAGCTTCAGCTAGCTGCTTCTGCTTCTCTAACTCTGCCTGCATCTCAGCCATTTTTTTTCTTTCCGCCTCTTTAAGCTTCTCTGCAGCTTTCTGTATTAGTGGAAGTAAATGGCAAAGAAATTTATGATTAGGATAAGCATGATTTGCTGTTAAAGGAATTATTTCACTGAACAAAGATAATTCTGTCCGTCTGTCATTCAAAATCTGTTTTGAGCCAGATTATTGATTTTTTTCTTTGAAAATCTGATGACCATAAATTTAAAATTCACACGCTTTTCCACACGTTTTATAATAATCATGTTCACAGAAAGAGGTTTTAACAACTTTAAAAAGGCAGATTTAAAAAAAAAACATTAATTGCAAATGTTTTTGGGAAAATTCCACAGGACAGTTGTTTTTATAATGTTATCGTTATAGTTGAATGACATTGACAAAATGTTCTTCAGTCAGTGAGATAATCGGTGCGTTAAAGTAATCGTTCAGCTCAAAGTAAAGTGCAATCATGACAACAAGCCAAATTTCAAAAGCAAAATGCAAAAGGATGTGGCGATGTGTTATAATTAATGTATGGAGACACAGACACTGATTCACAACATCAATCTCGCAAACACGGTATTGAACATCACTGCTGCTCAACAAAATTCCTTTTGAGACACAGAAGAAAAAAAAAACTTTGATTCTGTTCCAGGAAATCGATGTTGAATAAAAAGAAATGAGGAGCTATGAGCAGGTTAGTTCAGAACAAGGATCTTAGTAGGATCTCGTGTATAAATCACTGCAGACCAAGTTCTCAAGGAGCCAAAGAACCAGGAAAGTACAATAGAATAGTTTAAATCACAGAACACAAAACAAAGAAAAATAAAGTCTAAACCAAGCAAAACTGGAACATAACAGGAAATGGTTAAGATGAGCAGATAAAGATCACAAACTCCTAAAAAAGTGAAATGTTTTACCTCTTCAGAGCCCAAAAAAGTTCAAGCAATCATCAAGACAAAGCGCTGGCAAGCGGTTAAGAGAGGCAAAGAAAGCAAGTGTTAGGAAGGGAAACACCGTCACAGATGGAAGAGAAATCCCATGACATGGTAAATTCACCCACATGCTTCGTATCTCAACAGCCGTTTATCTGTTATTTAGATCAAGTGTCTACCATTAAAATAGAACTATGACAAAATGTACAAGTATGTAACTCTAAGTGATATAACATGTTATTTATTTTGCACTGTAGTACCTTGACCTATTTGTGCATCGTCGCTAATTCGGTATCAGTTCATTGTCGACACAAATTTCAATTTTGAAGCAGCAGTCGCTTGATGCTGTAACGGCAGCATTTTACCGTGTCCACCTGCATCTTCATCAGCTCAGTCGTCTCTATACTTGTGAAATTTTTCTATCGTCTTTGACTCAACTTCACTGTCAGTAGTACAAAGCAAAGTACAGAGAACATGAAACATACAATGAAATGCAGATAGCATCTCAACAGAAGTGCAAATACTTTCTGTCTGTCTGTTTAACCACATCTGTTCTTCAATCCATCTGTCCATCCAATCTAAGTCCATTCATCCATCATCCATCCAACCTACTACCTGTTATGCCATCCATCCATAAATTCATCATCCATCAGTCCATTCACCCATCAATCCTACAACCAACCAACTAACCAACCAACCACCCGTCTATCCAGCCATTCATCCATCTATCAATCTATCCATCAATCCCTCCTTCCAACCAACCAACCAATCAACTAACCCAGCGTAAATCCATCCATCGATCCATTCAATCTATTCCACCAAAGAATCAACCAACTAACCACCCACCCGTTAATCCATCCATCTATTCATCCATCCATTCATTCATCCAACCAACCACCTGTTAATCCATCCATCCAATCAACCAACCAACCCTAATCAATCAATCTATCCATCAATCCATCCCACCAAAAAACCAACCAACCAACTACTGTAACTAACTAACCACTCATCTATCCATCCTAACATCCATTTATCAATCTATTCATCCACCCACCCGTTTCTCCATCCATCCATCTGTCGATGCATCCATTCATCTATTCGTGTGGATGGAATCCAGACACCCAGAAGAAACCCATGCAAAGATTTATTTGACGCTTGAGCGAACCGAGTTGAGACGAATGAAACTCGTAGGTCGAGGTACTACTGGATTTTATGTAAGTACAGTTGACTCCTGTTAATTGGAACACGACCATTTTGTCCCAATAAAGATATGATCTTGACTTTAGGATTTCTCCCAATATAACCGTTGCCCCCTTTAACCAGCGTCACCATTTACCTGAGTCAACTGTAATGCAATATAAGGATAAGCACTTTTAACCTTTTTATCCATTAAAATAGTATTGGTGTGTCATCCGTACATTAAGTTTAATGAAGAGTTGATGTTAATGTTAGTGTGTTGGTTAGTGTCGGTTGAAATGCCGTCACGCACCTCCTCGTCCTCCAGGCGGCGCTGTGTGTCTGTGATGAACTTGATGTACTGACTGGTCAGAGTCATCAGTTCACTGTAGCGTGTTCTTAGTGTCACGTACTGTCAAAAAAGCAAAACAATTATGATTACCAGAGACACTTTTATCAAATCTACAAAAATCAAACTGGATCTAAACATGCCTAACTCAAAAATACCGTATTTACGCAAACATAAACACTTCGCGAATATAAGCACCCCCCTACTTTTTCAGGCACAAAAAAAAAAAAAACTATTTAATGTGTTTATTATTTTTTTATTATCGTTTCTGGTTCTCTTATGTTAATATTGTCTTAAAATGTTTTTCTTTATTTAACAAACCTAACTTGTGACTTGTGTAATTTTGATATCGATTTATCATTTTTGAATAACAGATAAGAAAAAGTAGCTTCTTGTGGTCAGGACTTCATTCCCAAGATCCTTTGCTTCAGTCAGATTCCGCACATGCGCAGAGCAGGCCTGTTTCAAGCTCTCCGTTTATCCGACGTTGTGTGAAGTGGAAGGATTATTATCCCCTGTGCAGCGACCCAGTGTTTTGATTGTGTCTGTTCTTTGGGTTTTGTTTTACTTCTTGCCCGTGTTCTTACTTCTTCCAGTGACATTTTGTCTCTGTTAAGTGTCGCGGCGTGTCTAATGTTATTATTTCTGTTATTGAGCAAAATAAAAGCTTTTACTGTAGCACGTCTGCCTACAGATCATTGTTTAACATTATTTGGACACACAGGTGCGTGCATTAAGACGACATATTTCCGTTTATTTGTGATTGTTTCTGACTTGCAATACGGAAAAATCTGGGCTTATATTTTCCCACATATTTGAAATCGGCGAGTCTAAGCACCCGCCAAGTTTTTGAGCATTGAAAACCCGAAAAAAGGAGTGCTTATGTTCAGTAATAATAATCAAAACCCTGAAACGAACCTCTTGGATGATGTTGTCAGACGCAGACTCCATCTTGGTTTTCTTCAGGGGAGAAGACAACGGCTCCACTTGAGCTTTATAGGCAACCAGCTGAAGTTCATAGTCCTACAAAAGCAAGAGTTTATTAGCGGCACAGTGGGGAAGATTCCAGGCGTATCCAGAACTGCTCGTACCTTAATGGCGTCAATGTAAGCTTTTGCATATTTCTGACACTCGTCCACTTTCTCCTTGTTTTTCTCGATCTCCTCGAGCAGTTTCTGTGTTGGTGAGAGCCGTGTCAAATAACACACCGTGAAATGCTGAATATTGAAAAACTGAAAATGTTCAAGCACTTCCCTAGTGTATTTCAGTGTTTGAATTATAATTACATTTAAACGAAACTAAACTAAACAAATCAAATTGAGCTCTGTTGTACTTCGAGTGCAAATGTACAAAATCAAAAGCTGCACATGAATCTAAATATTATGATTGGATTTTTAGATTGTATTAAATATTTGTATTAAAAAAAAACATTTATTTATCGCACAATAAAAAAAAATCCCCCCGGTAATATTTCCTCAAAGCAGGCACTGTCCATCCAAGCCGTAGCTGAATCCTCCAGCAAGCCTGGCCCCAGGCTACCTGTTACTGTCAGAGGACGTACTGAACTCATCACCATCACCTGCCGAGGCTAATCAGCACAGCGAGCTACACTGCAGTGGAATGGAGGTGGCGTCGAAAAAATAATCTTTGCTCCATGGAAAATCCAACTTTAAGGTGCTTCCAGACGGAACCATCGACAAGCGAAAGGTAATTTGCACTCTGTGTGATTCGGAGTTCGCTTAAAGACGGACGAGGTACAACTTGGTGGAACTCGACGCTGGAGATGATAAGGCGAGTGCTCCGTAACAGGGAAGCGCTCCAGGCAACACTGTCTCAGCAGAAGCACTGCCTGGCCCTCACGACGAGCGCCCACTATGAGAGACTGTCCAGGATTACTGTGCTGGAGCCATGCAAGTATGCTCCGCGTAAAAGCCACGCGACGATCTGGATCGGACCAGCGGGTCATTAACTACTACTGTACGCCTCTGCTTCTCTCTGCCTTTAGGTAGGTCACTGAGCTCCTCGGTGGAGAAAAGTACGTCTCCTGCTCTGTGGCACTTCCCACCCTGTGCCACCTCCAGCGCATCATGGAGGTTTGTGTCAACTCAAGGTTTGTGAAACTGAGAAGGGGATGAGCGGCATCCATTGAAGATATGTACTTTTCTCCCTTTTCCTCACATCTTGTTTATTCAAAGGTTGCGACTGCTTCGGATCTACGTTTTAAAGACCTAAGATGCCTGAGCCGAGCAGAGAGGAAGCCAGTGAGGGCGAGGCTAAGAGAGCTGGTGAATGAGAAAGAACCGGCTCCGCCAACACCGGTGGAGGAGATCCCCGAGTCCAGGCACAAATTAGCCCTGCTGCTCACATGGACACGGACTCGGAGTCAGAAGTCATCCCGGAGGACAACACTCTGGAGCGATATGAGATAGAGCCCATCTGGATCAGTGTCCTCTGAAATGGTGGCTTTCAAATGCGACCACATTTGGTCGCGTGGCCGCAGTCGCTCGCAAGTACCTCGGGACTCCTGCCACAAACATCCCGTGCGAGAGACTTTTTTCTCTGGCGGGCCATATTGTGCAGAGAAGGAGAGACAATTTGTCGCCGGAAAACGTGAACAGACTGGTCTGCCTGAGTGACTGGTGGAAGGGCTCGGAGTGACAATAAATCAGTGTGCAAAAAAGACGAGCCTCTGTTCCTCATTTGTTCCATTTAAAAATGTAATTCAATATAGATTGATGCAGATATGATTCCGAGAGATCAGTGAGATTAATCTAGATCAAGACTTTTGATCTTTGCCCATCCCTAATATATATATACAGTAATCCCTCACTACTTCGCAGTTCGACTACCGTGAATTCACTGCTTCCCGGATTTTTTTCTTTACTACGTATATTCGCGGATTCATTTTTTCCCAACCATCTCGACGGAGGATGCTCGCAGTGGCTCGAGACGGATCTCGCCAGACGCGTCTCGGCGCAGAGATGCGAATCGCTATGTCGGACGTCGCCCCGCGACCACTGCACAAGCCTCAGCGGCAGGAAACGTACGCTCGCGCCTCATATCCCCCCATTCAAACACTTTGAAAATTAATATTTCCGCGGGGACGACGTGTGCGGCGGGGAGATGTTTGTTAACATTACTTTAATAAAGAATACTACTTGAAAAAAGTGTTTTAAAAGTCTGAATAAGTGTTAAATAAATACGTAAATGTTGTGCCTCTACTCCTATCGCGGTTGGGCTTGGAACGTAACTACCGCGATAAACGAGGGATGACTATTTTATTTGTTCTGCTTGTTTTCTAGGTTTTTGAAAAACATATTTCAGAAAATTTTACATTTTTTATATTAATTTAATGCTCAAAAAGAGTTTAGCTTGACAACTATGCAAAGTTTCGTTTTCATAATTATTTAAAACCCAAAAAGAGTTTATCTGATGATTGTGTCTCTTGTGACATTCCTCCACCTTCTCTTGTGCCAGTTGCTCCTTCAGCGTCTTGCTGTCGATGATGGGCACGGACTGGATCTTCTCCTGCCGCTGTTTGGCATCTGCGATCCAGCGGATGAGGCTGTCGTAGCTCTGCCTGTAGTAGCCCAGCTGACGGCCCAACTGCTCCAGCTCGCGATGACGGAGGTCCATCTGCGTGAGCGCGGCCTTCCAGCGGTCCTGCAGGCTCCCCAGGAGCTGCTGGTACTGCTCCAGCTCCGTGTCTCGCTCGCTGTGAACCAGCGACATCCGCTGACTGACCGCCGACGCCGTCACCAGGCCGGCCTCCACTGCGTCCATCACCGGCCGGCGAGTCTCAGCCTCCGCTCGCATGCTCTGGAGTATTAGATCGACATTACACATTCTACATAATAAAATAAAGTCATAAAATTAAATCCCTGTGACCCAGAAATGGAATAAGTGGTGGAAAATAATTGAATGGAAAACTAAATTATGGCACAGAAAGACTTCTTCTATATTCATAATCAAAAATCTCTTTTGACTATTATTATGGATTAAAAGAGAAAATTGATGCGGAATAAATAAACTTGAAATTAATGTAAATTTACAATGAACTTACATTTGTATCACCATCGTATATACTTATATTAGCGTATCACCAGTAATAAAAAACGCATTAAAGGGTTTTGCATCACTGGTGATAAGTTCATCTTCAGTTTACCGAGAGTTAAATGTATTTATTTATTTATTTTATTTATATATTATTATTTATTTATTTATTATTATTATTTTTTTTTTTCAAAAAAACTTGATGAATTCAAGTAGACACTTGTAATACTTGTAAAATTTTGTGATTGAAATTGAAACCCTTACATCTAATGCACTTTGTATCACTGGTGCTACATTTGAAATAAGTCATTAAGATGAATATATATATTTTTTTCTTTCTTAGGTTTTTTTTTATTAGAACTTTAAAAAAAAAAAAACATGTTTTAAGCTTTCCTTCAGGGTTGCAGCAATAAAGGGTTAAAATGTTTTTGTACTCCACAGAAATAATTCCTGTCAAAATATGACAGGTTACAAATATGTACGAGCTGCTAAAAAGCCAAATAATTATTAAGTAACAAAGAAACAAGAAATAAGTAACAAATGTGCAAATTCTGTTACAAATTCTAAAATTAGACAAAGTTAAAGCATCTGACCGGAGCTTCTGTGGTTTCTGTCGTGAAGCAAATGCTAAAGTCCCTTCACCTTGAGCTCAGAACAGTAGTTCTCCACATCTGTGATGTTGGCTGGAACCGCGTGAACTTCCCGCAGCTGGTTTTCATAGTTCTTCACCATGTCTTCTGCTTCCTGTGTGCTGCGGATGAGCACTTCCAGAGTTTTAAGTCTGCAGAAGAGATGATGGAGAAAGGAGAAGATGTCGTTCAAACGTATAGGACTGTACATCAAACACATCTTCTGATGATTACTGGGTATGTTCTCACTTCTCCAGGTAGACGGAGGACAGGCTGTAGGTCTGGTCCATCTTCTGCAGCGTGAGGTCCAGCTCGGAGCGCAACATGGCGGCGCTGCTCTGCTCCGAGGAGGCCAGGAGCTCCTCCGCTTTCCCACAAACCTTCTGCACGTTCTTCTTGATGGCGTCCAGCTCCACCTGCACTTTCTGTTTCAAGCACAGTCGCCTTCGTCTTTAGATCATGGCCGTCACACTCAAACACACAGTGTGCCATCAGTGTACAGATTTGTAACCGAAAAAAAAAAGTTGCGTGTTGACGTTATTAATTATTTTAAATATTTCATAAACAAAATACAAATTATATATATTCTTCAATATTGCAATGAATCAAACACGTTTCGCTTAGAAATAGAATCTGAAACAAGCTTCAAGTAATATACAGTTGAGAAAAAAAACTTTTAGACCCCACTACAAAATGGTAATTTACAAAAATGTATTCCAAAGCGCTTTGGAACTAAGCAAAAACAATAAATAGTAGTCAAGTTAGATGTCTGTGCTTGCTCACTGGTCTTTGTCTTAGTGATAATCACAGCCATTTACTTAACACCACAACCAGACGATCACATTTATAAAAAGCAACAATTCTCTTACATGTTCACACGTGCACTTTGAGACGGTTAAAACTGTGAAAAGCGCCTTACAAATGCTCAGAACTTGAACTATATTTTATCTCTAAAATGTAAAATATATGTTGTAAAACAATGATTGAGTATTTTTCAGGGATATAATAATTATGTCCTGAAATAGATAACTATCAAACTTTCAGAACTTTGTCTGAAACACTATAAATCCTAAAAGTGTTTGGCATAGTTCGAAAATAACTCCATATTGCCCAAGTACAAAAAAACAGATAAATAAAACCTATTTATTAAATTGGAAACTATTTTTAAAAGTAATTGTATTAGCAGCCTTTTTTACATTTTACATTTTACATTTTAACAATTATGTGACTAAAACGAGAAGAGCGCGTAACAGAGCATTCTGGGATATGTAGTATTAGTAACTTGTTACAACTTCACGGTTTAAATTAAATTATGTGCTATGGACTAAATTTGACCCCCTTATTTGACCCGCTTACGTATTAGTTTACAACATTTAATTGAAAAAAAAAACATTTAAAATTTTTTTTTTATGCATTTAACATGTCTGCAGGGGGAGCTCTCGTCGGAGTGCCGTGGTGATTACGCTAAAGAGTGTAATTAAAGTAGACATTTGCGTTATAGTGTTTCTGATTAATGTTTCAGCGCAAGCGTCTCCAGGATCACAACCTTTGGTTCGTATTGACCAAGTTTCTAAGTGTTTCCCTTGTTTCCTGTGCAACTACTGTGCTTGTGGATGAACTTTACTGCAATTTATTGTTTCGTTTGGCTACAATAAACTCCGCGAATGGATTCACATCAGCCTCATGAGTTCTCCTTGCTTCAGACGCCACATCAACGTGTATACGTTTTTAAGACAAATATTTTAAGCTATTTAAAGTGTAACTTAATTCATTCTGAAATATTATTCCAGTCTGTTTTTATCAGTTTTCTAGGGCTGTCAAACAATTTAATTTTTTGTAATTAACTTATTGTATTTCCCCAACCAAATTAATTGCGATTATTATTGAATATTGATAAATTACTGAAGGCTGCAATACTATATTTCACATTGAAGTGTAACGTGTAAATTCATTGTAAACGCAACACTCAATAAACACTCATTAAATTACTGTAATATAGTTTAGTGGACTTTTTGTTCAATTAGCAATGTATTTTTTTTGCTCCTCAACAACATATTTGCAATAAACCATCAAGACCATCAAGGAAGGCATATCTCTTATAAAAGCTATAAAACTCTTTGTCTAAAAGACCTTCCTTGCCAGACTGCACGTCAGACAAACAGCGGCCTCCACAGGAAAGAAACTGCAACTGCAACTTAAATAATGCGCGAAATATTTTAAATGAATCACGTGTGTTCACGCGTTAATTTTGACAGCACTGCCGTTTTTATGTTGAAAACATTGACTTTTTGTGTGTTTTTAACTGTTTATTCTGTCCGGCCCAAAACTTCTAAATGAAGTTTCCCGCCATGCAGCGAAGTGTGACTGATGATGGAGCAGAACGAACCTTCTGCTGCGCGCTCTTCTGCAGACACTCTCTGAGGGCGTCTCGCTCCACCGGCTGCCTGATGCGCGTCACCGTGCCGGACTCGCACTCCTCCATCTGCTGCCGCAGGACTCTGATCTGGCTGAGGAAGGTCTTACACACGGACTCGTCCTGCTCGCCTGAGAAGAGACAGTGGTTCCATCACTTCATGAATGCAGAACGAGCGAGTGCTGGTGCCGGACGGTGCAGCCGGTCACTAGTCAGCCAGTCGTTCACTGTAGTGATCAGCAGCCGTGGCGATTCCTTTATGTCCGTCTGACTTCGAGCTGAAGCTGGAACACAATCATTCCACCTCACGGAACACGTAAACATCCATTTTTCTATCCATTCCTTTCTTAAGCTTGTAATTCCGTGCAGACGGATCAAACCAGCATCGATTGGTTGGCCACAGGATAGACACAAAGTGTATTTAAATCAGCCGAGGTGAACAGGAGTCCGTGGAGTTATCATCACTCTCCATACTGACCAATGAGAGTGTAAAGGAGGAGCCAAAAGCTCTTCTCACTTTGATTCTTCTTGTACATTCACAAAACTTACAAAATCTCTTTTGAAAGTGAAAGTCACACTCATTTTTGTGCTTCTAAACTTTGAGCTTTTCACTTCCCTAATTGGACCCAGTTTTGCCTTCAGAAAGGCTTTCATTCTTTGTGAGAAAGAATCAACAATATTCTGGAAAAGTTCCCCAGAGAGATTATTTTTGACATGAGCGTCACAAAGCTGTTGTAGATTCTCCCTCCCACAGCCTCACCAGACCAGCCTACGCTTTTCCAATCTCCTATTGTCTATTTTTGTTGAGTGTGTGTGAATTGTAGCGTCAGTTGAGTGTTGTGTGTGTCTCAGAGAAGGTCTTCTACACCCCGGTTTGAGTTACTGGTTCTTTCTATCAGCTGGACCGGGTCCTCACCTCAACAAGTAGCAGAACTGCCGCTCACTGAACATTGTCTTTCTTTCTGATCACTCTCTGTAAATTGTAATGAGAATCCCAGTAGATCAGCAGATTCTGAAACACTCAGATCATCTCGTCTGACACCGACAACCACGTTCAGTCACTTCAATCCTCTATCTTCTCCATCCTGATGCTGGTTTGAACTGCAGCTAAATGCATTGTGTAGCTGCCGTGTGATTGGCTGATTAGAATTGTGCTTTAATGAGCGTTGGACAAGTGAAACTAATAACGTGTAGCACTTCAGTGTTAAGTGTAGAACGCAGCTGAATGGAAAAGCGAAGGCATGCAGTAGAGAGCAGCCTGAAATGCTCTCGACTCACCGCGAGGTCTGAGATCGTCTCCTGTGAGGTAAACCTGGCATTAATGCTGATCCACCTTCAGCTCTTGCACGCGAGGCTCTTACCTTTCTCCAGCGCCTT
>MU204346.1:551250-556250 GCA_017309775.1 Paedocypris sp. Pulau Singkep | reverse complement strand
CTCCACAGAACCAAGATGTTCGGAGGGCAGGGACAAGACTCACCAGGAGTTTGGAGTACTGAAGATCCAGTTTACCCAGAGATTCCCTGTATGTTCCTTTACTGGCTGGAGAGAGCTGGGCCTGGACAACAGAGAGCGCGTAGACATAATCTGACATGTTTACATACAAATGCAATAAAAACTTACATGCACATCATAGCTGGCCCCTCCCCTTGGCCAACCTCAACCAACCAGAATACCAGGCCCATAGACCCCTACTTTAGTACCCCCCCCCTAATCCCACCCACTCACACACACACACACACTTGCAATTGTATTATAGTGGGGTCCCACCATTGACTTACTCAAAAATAATACGTTCTCTCTCTCCTCAACAAACTAAAACTAACTAAATCTACTATCTAACTATCTATTTTGCCATAAAATTGACCCTCAAACAGGCTTTACAATTGTAAAACCTTAGACAAAGACCCCAAAAGTAGGGCCCCACTTTGTGCTAAAACTAGCTAATTGTGCTAAATGCCGGAACACTCACACATCTACTTTTCCTTAAAACTGTATCTTGATCCTCAAACAGAATTCATTTTGTGCTAAGAACTAGCATTCAGGACCCGAATTTATGCTAAATGCAGAAACACACACACACACACACACACACACACACACACACACAGACACACGTCTATTTTGCCGAAAAATTACATATTGACTCTCAAACAGGCTTCAAAGTTGGGGGCTTACTTAAACATTGACCCCACAAGTGCCCATAGGAACACACACACACACACACACACACACACACACACACACACCACACTATCTACACATCACACATCTATTTTGCCATAAAATTCCATCTTGACCCTATTGACCCTTCAAAGTTGTGGTGCCCGGATGAAGGTCCCCACAAGTGCCCACAGGGTCCAACCTAGCTTCTCGCCCCCCTCTTTGACCCGAATGCCTGTACGTACACACTGGAACACACCTCATCAGCTCTTGCTCTCTCGATCTTGGGTCTGAAGTCTTCAATGGTCTGGTGGAGACCACGGTGTCCGCCGAGCTGCGACTCCACCGAGGGAAGATCGGTTCCCCACTCGGCCGAGTCTATTCGCCGTTGGTTCTCCTCCACCCACCCCAGCAGGTCCTCGGCGTATCGCAGCGTGACGTCGTCCAGCTCGGGCCGCCCCCGCTGAGAGGAGCGGACGGTGACGTTGACCGCGCTGACCTGGGACTGCAGACGCAGGTTGTATTCACTGCGCAGGTTGACCAGCCGCTCGTGCAGACGGAAAACTCTGGAACAGTCGCGCGCACACATCACTCGCAAAGTGGCCGAAACATAGTGGAAATAGATATTTATAATTGGGCATATAATTGTGTCACAATAATTTTGCTTACTTTTTTTTTTACTAAAATAAGTGCTGTACAGTAAATCAAGTGTGCCGATTCCTAATCTGAAGTCAGAATTAACGCAAGTTAAACGCATATTTACGCATAATATTATAATAATATTGGCCAAAATAATATAAAATCGCACTACAGGTATATAAAGCAAGTGAGACTTAGAACGCCTGCAGATAAGTTTTCTTGAAAGTGTTGCTGTGTCGAGTTCACTTTTGAACAGTACTGAATGAACCTTAAGGTGATTTTTTTTAACATATGTTGATTGTATTTTTATTGATTTTATTTTTATATCTGTCATACTGACGTACACGTGTAAGCAAACAGTTCTGCAATCAAACTCTTTCTGTGATCAGATTCTGCATGATATTGTTTTATAATTTAACATATGTATGCATAACTTGAGTTCTCGACGTGCTAGACAAAATCTGACTTCAGATTCGGAATTAGCATACATGATTCATCATAAAAGAATATAAAAATATGGATACATTGTACGTACTGTATAAGTTACTCCAATACAAGTAAAAAGTCACCACTATAAAAAAGACTTGAGTCAAAGTAGCAAGGTATCGAATTTTACAAAGAAGTATTTTACTCACACTGAATTTAGGCTAAACATTTTTTTTTTTTTATAAAAAAAAAAACAAATAAATGTGAAAAAACTCTATTCGTGAAGTTTTACTTTCTAATACAGAAACAAAATGTAACACCTCCATGTTTCAAAAATGGTAAAACAAAACAAATAAAGAGCAAAAAGCTTCCAGTATCTTCAGCAGACTACAGATGGCAAAATCGCCTCGTTCGCCCAAGAAATTAACCGCGATAAAAATCGATTATGGTTCGTCTCGCACGATCAAAATGTAACGAGTAACGGTAAGTGTCAATTCAAATGTAGTGAAGTGAAAAGTACAGTTACTCAACCAGTGGATGCAGTGGATTAGAGTGTAAAAGTTGCTTATATTTTTGATACTCAGTACAAGTATGAAGCAGCCAAAAACATACTTAAGTAAAGTAACGTAGTACATTTACTCAAATACCTTACACCTCTGCATATAATGTCAGAATGTTAAATGTAAGACAATTATAAATGATTTTTCATTAATTTGTCATGGGTGTCAACCTTAAGTCATAGTTACAGTCTGGGGCGAAACACGACAAACATTTATAACGCACAATAAAACAAAAGAAATTTTGATCAAGTAGAGAGCTTTAACTGACTCGAAGTGCACGTCTGAATTTGTAAGAGGATTGTTGCTTTTTATTCGTTAGTAGTTGCTGTTAAGAAAATGGCTATGATTATCACTATGACTATGAACAGGACCTTGTGTATCTCAGAATGAAGTATCTCAGAATATTGATTAGTATCCCATAGTTATGACTATGATAGTATCTCAGAATTCTTACTTATTATCTCAGTTATGGCTATGACTCGGTATGTCAGAATTTTGACTTAGTATCTCATCAAAGATTTTGAAAAAAAGCTTTGCAAGTAAAAGCTATGTATACTAGAAAAAAGTATCTCAGAATATTGATTAGTATCTCAAAGTTATGACTATGACTTAGACAATCTCGAAATTTTGACATAGTATCTCAAATATGGGAATATAACTTACTAAAATAAAACTTACATTACTTGCAAACTCGCATTGTAAGCAGATCATATAAATCAGATCAGATGATTCTTGATCAAATTAGAAAAATCATCTTTCTTTCTTTGTGAATGCATAGATCTACCCCATGTCAATATTTAAAACTCATAAAAGAGGAACATCTCAGCATTACTGTCATAATAATCATAATATTGAAAACGAAATACGGACAGTCGGACACCATTATTATTTTAGTTTTTTCAAACTTTAAATAGTGTATAATACTTATATAATAATGTATCCTACCCAAATTATACAAGTTGGAAATATGAACAAGTAAATATGAAAATAAATATGAAATAAACACAAAATAATTATGGAATGTTACAAACTCCACAATTGAAAATTCTACAAGGCAAGGCAGCTGAAGCAGTGCATTCTGGGATATGTTGTTTGTGTGTCATTAGTGCTACATATGTCCAGGTCATTAACATCAGTAATAACAACTTAATAACAGCTCTGTGGCCCCTCAGAGTCTTTAATGTTACACAAAAGCATTGCATCTTTACGCAAAGTGGCATGAAGAGCTTCATAAAATCTCCCAAAACACGTATGCTATGTTTTATTATTTAATGTAGAAATAATAATAATAATATTACTAATAATAAGCGGCAACACCCAGCACTCGCTGCCCGACCCGCCGTCGCCCGCACCGTCTTTCAGAGCAATTTCTGCCAGTAAAAATGAAGTGTGTTTCTGCCATTAAGAATGAATGCTGGTTTTTGACCGTTGCCACGTTACAACAGGATAACCATTGGCTTTTATGCCCAGGATGGCCTTCACTAATTATTCAGCAAATTTGGTACGCCTGCAATTCTACTAATTAAAAAATTAGGCCCCTCCCATTCAAATGTTGTAATTATTATAAGCATTATACATGGGGCGCTATAGGTGCGATTAAAAAAAGGTCCTTAACTTTTGGATTCACAATGCCGGGGGCTACATTTCTTCAAGAGATTTCGATTGGTTGGGCGGAGTCGACCCGATAGGCTTTTTGCTTGCCCCGACATGATGATTATGTGTACCGGTTTTTGTGAGTTTGCGATGAAAAAAGTGCACTTTGGGTTCCCATATGCCCAATGTATTTTCTCTTTTTACGATTAAGTAATCGTAATCGTTGTTTGGTCAGTCAATTCAGTTCTTTTTTTTTTTTTAAAGTTGCACACTTTTCGGAATTCTGGGTCAAATAAAATATTGTTATTTGACGTGTTCCAGAGAGGCATTTTGGCCTTGTTTTTGGCCAAGATTGAATAATTCGGTAAGGCGAGTGCCTAATAATGATTCTAGCACTTTATTTGGTCACAGAGGATGATTGAGGAGTCACCTGCGGTACATCTGTTCAGCCTGCTGGTGCCGCTCGTCTTTGAGCAGCTGAACATCGTTGAAGAGCAGCCGGATCATCTGGTCAGCTTTGTCCAGGTCTCTCTCCAGCTCGGCCGTGTGCTGCGCCGCTTTTCCCGCGCTCAGCAGCCGGATGTCCTGTGCAAGCGGAGAAGTGGCCGTCAGCATCAGATTCAGATCCACATCCAGATCATCTGACCGTCTGCAGGAGAGACTCTAGCTGATTCAGCTGCTCCTCACAAATGCCCGACTCCATCTGAACCTTAGTGACAATCTGCTGGAGACGCTCCAATCTGAGGAGACACAAACTCATACTAAACCACACCGACTGGAACATACTGTATTTACGCGAATATACGCACACCCTTGATTTTTCAGGCACAAAATAAAATAAATATATATATACTATATATAAACCGTATATATATATTTTCTACTTTACAGTCCTTTGGCAGACGCTTTTATCCAAAGCGACTTACAAAAAAAGGAGCAAGTGAAGGAATTTGTCGAAAAAAAATTTCTGGCAAATATATATATACATTTAGCTATATATGTATGTATATATCTGGCTATATATATATATATATATATATATATATATATATATAT
>MU204346.1:536851-551150 GCA_017309775.1 Paedocypris sp. Pulau Singkep | reverse complement strand
CCCCTCCTCTCCTGAGCGCCAAGTGTCGTACGACCGGAATCTCCTAGAAGTTTCGGAATCATCGGTGGTGCTTCCTCGACCTCTGTGGACCTGACGACGCTGCTGGCTGGCTTGGAGAAGTGGAGCCGCCTCTTTCCCCACTGAGGAGGGAAACATCGTTCCTGAATCATCATTAAATGACGCGGAACAACCAACGCACTGATTGTGTAGTGTTAGAATGCCGGAGGAGACTGGCACCAGTGAGCCGGGTTCTCCCCAGGGTTTTTCCTCGTTAAAGAGGTTTTTTTTACCTGGCCGCTGTTGCGTATGTGCTTGTTCGCTGGTCTTTGTCTTTGTCTTGTCATAACCGCAGCCACTTAGTTAAACACCAACAATCCAGACGACAAATTGAATAAAAAGCAACATTTCCCTTACATATTTACACGTGCGCTTTGAGACAGTTAAAACTGTGAAAAGCGCCTTACAAATACTCATATTATTATTAATATTTATTCTTATTATTATTACCCTCCCCCTTTCTTTCAATTATGTATGTAGTTAGGTCATGTATTTATACTTCAGTCTGTCAGCCTGTCATCTAGCCGTTATTTTCTAGCCTTGTTCTTGTTTTGTTTTGATCTAGTCTCGCCTTTCCTTGTTCGAGTTTGTTTCTGTATATCTAGGCCGGTTTTGACCAATGCTCTAGTTTTGACTAGCGATTTAGCCCCGTTTGCTCCTTGATTTACGACCTCTACTTGCCTAATCGAAGTCAAAATGTTTGGAATAAACCCCTGTTGACCCTGTTCACGTGGGTCCTTTGCCCAGCCTTGTGACAGACGTGACGTGTCAGTCTGTTTGCTCAAATATTAATGATTGTGTTTAATTTAATCTTACTTCCAGTGTTATTTTGTCCCTGTTAAGCGTCGCGACATGTCTAATGTTTCTTTATTTCAGTTATTGAGTTAAAAAACTCATATGCATGTCTACCAACAGAATTTACGTGCATATTTGAAATCGGCACAATGCAAGTTTTGGAGCCGCTAAAATTGAAAAAAATAAAAATAAAATAAAACATAAAAACTGTTGCTCAGGAGTCTCAGTTTCAAGCCCATCTAACTGCAGCTGCTCCTACACAATGCTACAATTTGCTTACCACAAATAAAGAAACAAAATTAAATAGAAAATTGGTAAAACGTCTAGTCTGATGAGTCTGGATTTCGTACGGTCAGAATTTAGCAACAACATGAAAACACGGGAGAGATTTGCATCATGGATGTGCAGCTCACAAATAATCTGCAGCAACTGTGTGTGGATCACAGAAAAATCTCTGAGAAATGTTTGTCGACCCTGATTGTGTTTGTGTTTTGTAAACCCTAAACCCGCAGAAGTGGCTGGTAAGTTTAGATTAACACAACTGCAGGTTGTAGTTGAGTTTACTGCTGAATTGCTTTTGCAACAAAACTGAACATTTTCATATTATCGACTACTTGTACCAACCAATAATTTGTTTCCCCTTTCATTTAGAGCCTCAATAACTCACTTTAAATTATCATTCCGTAAAAACAAAAAATGCACTGCATCTGTAACTCACATTTAATCAGAATGAATTAAAAATGTTATGTCAGTAACTTACAGATTCTCATGGCGAAGCAAAAACGCTAAGCGACACGGGTCTGTTACAAAAGCCATTTTCCGAGTCCAGCGCTCGAGTCCTTCCCATGTCGTCAGGCCGGACAAACTGAACGCTGAGCTCATGTCCAGACGCCGAGCGTGTGCTGCGCATTATTCACAGCGTCTTGTGACTGAGAATCATGGATTGTAACGACATTACCACTTTTTCTCAAACATCAATGGAAATAGATATGATATTCAAACACGACATTCAACAATTACTGGAATTCAATTGCATTATTTAGTACGTCATGACAATAAAAAATAAAAAAATGTAATTTAAAACATTTAACTTTTAGGTTTGTTTCGTACATCAAAATTTACGTTTTTGTGCTTGAGCATTGTGCCGTGAGTCAACAATGACTGATTAAAGCAGAGAAGTATTGCATTTTGTAACAATGTATATTTTGTAAGTTCATTTTATAAATTATTTCATATTTTAATTTCTATGTTTGCAATTGAGTTTTGACAAGGAAATAATACTTTGTGTCACTAAGTATTCATTTCTATTGATACCTAATACCAATAACACTAAAATAGAGTAACATTTCATTATTTTCTAAATTATTATAGAATAGAATAGAATAGAAAGTCCTTTATTCGTCCCGCAGTGGGGAAATTTCTTTGTTGCAGCAGCACTAAGAAAACACAAGCAGCATCAAATAAAAATGCATGTGACGTAAATAAATAGGTAAATAAATAAAAAAATAATTAAATGTCTCCCTGTTTTTCTTCATTAATAATCTAATTTTGATGTCGCGAAAAAAAAAAGAATTTTGAAAAAAAAAGAATTTTGATATTGCTGACGCGATCATATCTTACGATTAAGATCATGGCTTAATATTTCCCACGGGGGTTTTCTGTGGTTGACTTGTTGTTCTCACGCTGTTCTGATTAGCTTCAGAATCGGCTCATTGTGTGACGGATTGTCCTCTCACCTCTCAAACTCCATCCGCAGCAGTCGCTCTCTCTCCAGAATGGCCACATGGAGTCGCCCCCATTCCTTCTCCACGTCGATGGGGTGGTACCCGGGCGGCAGCTTCACCTGCCCCGCCTGCACCGCGCTCTGCACGGACATCAAGGGCATGTCACGTGGCGCTGAACTCAATAAACACAGAGATTCCTGGTGCAAACCTCAAACGACTGGAAGAGAAGTTTGGAGCGCAACTTGTCCGACTCTTTCGCCGGAAGCTCGGCTTCTTTAAACTTCAGGAACTGACGCCACAGAATCTAAAACAACAAGCATTTCATCTAATCTGAGCATAGATCACAATACATATATATATATATATTCATATATCATAGGGCTGTCAAACGATTACATTTTGTTAACTAGTTAATCGCACTTCAACCAAATTAATTAATTCATTAATTAGATTAATCACGATTAAATCACAAATAATAATAATTTATTTTTATAATTATTTAATATTAACAATTATTAATAACATGAACAAGTATAGAATCTTGTAATATTGAATAATGAAGTGTAAAATGTAAATTAATGTAAACTCAACACAAAATAAACGCTTGTTTAAATACTGTAATATATCGTTTTGACTAAAGAAAACAATGGATAAGCTGGTCATAATAATTAAAAAAGAAATAGGTAATTTATTTTGAGGAAAAGAGACAACGGATATGTATTTGTATATTTGTGTAGGCTCTATTTTTGAAAAAAAAAAAAAAAATAATGTTAATGAAAAAAAATAAATAAAATGTTTTTGGATACCTTACGTTTTGGATTTTTTTCTTTATTACATATGTTCGCGGATTCACGGCTTCGCGGATTTTTTTTAATTAGGAATGCATGAATTATAAAACTGAACTGATTTTCTGTGACACAGGGCGGTTTAAATGACGGTCGTTCTCCATCAAGCCATCAGAGGCGCTGTTGAGCAGAAGCTCAGACACTTGGTGACAAACAATCAACTCTGTGTGTCGCTCAACACATCGACTTGTGTGTGTGTGTGTGTGTGTGTGTGTGTGTGTGTGTGAACGGCTCCTGATGCAGCAGCTCCGTAACACACAGTTCTTCAGTTTATGATTATTATAAACTATTTTATTATTATTTTACATTTAATTATGTAACTATTATGTGGTAAATCCTCCTATTATGTTGGTTATGTCAAATTGACCCGTTTAAAGCTATTTTTTTCACTTTGAAACTTCGGCTTGGCTTATTTAGTGTAATTATCATTACAAAAAAAAAAAAAACGATTCAGTCCACTGCTTGTGTCAAATTTACCAGTGTTAAATGTTTAGAAATAAAAATAAATACTTAAAAGTATTTTTTCCACTTAGAAACTTCTCTTAGAAACGTCTTCTGCTTGTCTTAGTTAGTGTAATCTACATAAAAAACTAAATGTGGTTCAGTTCACATATTTGTAACGCCCGCTAAATGTTTTTGTTACAAAGATAATGTTCAGGTCAATTTGACAAAATGGAAGCTAAAAAGAGTCAGAAAGATCAAATACTATTTGTTTCTTTGCAATGAGACATAAAACACCACTGTCTCACCCTCACACTCTCTCTCTCTCTCACACACACACACACACACACACACACACACACACACACACACACACACACACAGCCTTTTGGGGAACTTTTTGGTTCCTGACACTTATATTGATTAATAAAATGACCCGCAAACATTATTGATGTTCCTCTGAAATGAACATAACAGGAGAATAAAATTCTAAAATAAAGGAGACATTATTTTTTTGTGCCGTTACACAAATTATTATTAAATTAAATTATACACAAAAAAAGTTGTAAAAAATATACATATTTGAACTAAAATTTGACACCGCCACAAGATTTTTGCAAAAATCCCTGCTCCTCACCTCCACCTCCTCGTAGCTGCTGGGAAAGCTCCTCTCCTCCAGGACCAGGACGTGATGTCTGATCCACTTCAGGAGGACGGTGACCAGCTGCTGATACTCCTGCCAGCGCAGCTCCAACTCCTGCCACCCAACACACACACACACACACACACACACACACACCCTTCTGAGACTCTTACGACACACACACACACCCTTCTGAGACCCTCAACACACACACGCTTCTGAGACCCTCATGAAGGACACAGAAGCTCCTGAGACCCTCACGACGCAGACACACACCCTACTGAGACCCTCATGAAGGACACAGAAGCTCCTGAGACCCTCACTTCACACTACACAGAAGGTTAGTGAGCGGCTGATGGAGTAATTCAGTAAAGCCAGTGTAGGGAATCATCTGACGTCTGAGATTCAGATCACACAGAGTCTATTACTGCCTAAGTCAATATTCCTCAAGCCATCTGCACACTGTCATTTCTAATTCAACGGTCCATTCTGAAGCATGAACACAAAGGATTCACAGAAGAGTTTGACTTCTAAATGTATGTCCAGTGAATTTTGCACTTCATTTAATTAGATTACCGTATTTCCAAATATAAGCACCATAAATTCTAAATTTCTTTTAGAAAACCCAATATTCAGGCAAAATACTTCTCTTAACAATGCTTCTTTGAATTCTTCCAATAAATCTAACTTGTGAGTCTTTTACTTAAATAATAAAACTTAAATTAAAGGATGTTAAATATTTTTTCCACATGATTCCACATTCTACAGATATAAGTTTTTTTTTTTGTAATTGGGCCAATAAAAGCATATATTTCTGATTTGAAATATGGGAAAAAGGGTGCATATAATCATGTGAATATTTGAAATATACGCAGATAAGCAAGTCTTTGAGTTTTGAGTCCCCCCGTCTTTTGAGCTTCTGAAATTGGAATGCTTATATCCGAGTGAATATGATAACAATATCATTACAGCATGTGGCTTATAAACGATGGCTGGGAAACAAACTTTTTAAAGGAGAAATGAACTCACGTTGGCTTTTCCGCCATCGTCTGGAATGCGTGGCATGGCATCATACAGCGAGGACACGTAGGTGATTATTGACTTCTCATCCGGATGGGGCACGTCCACGTCTGAACACACAGACATTGAGTATTAGGAAATAGATCATAAAATAAATTCAATACAATGTCCATCGACAAAAACCCATCATCTCATCAGAACGACCTTCAGATTAGACGTATTAATCCAGTAAACCTGACAAATGTGAAGCATCTGGATGTGGTTAAACAGTTAAGCTATTCCAGTCAGACTCAACCTAATTTTAGATTCAAGCACAAAGCCAAATGATCCGCTGAATTGAGCTTTACATGATGTGTTAGTATCTACCGTATTTACTCGACTATAAGTCGACGTTTTTCATAAAAAATTCTCAGACCTCAGACCTCAGACCTGTTTGCATTTCTCCTAAAGGGGCAGAGCACTTTTCACACAAATATTGAAAATTATAATGCAACCATACCAATAACAAATTAAACCTTAGACATAAATAACAATGACTTAAATAGATTAATACCAACCTAAATAAACAGGATTACTTTGATTTTATGCCTCTTTTACCACCAAGATTGAGTAGTTTTATCATTTCTATAGGATTAAAGAGCATCTGAACAGGTCTTTTAAGTTGTGAAAAAATAAAGTGATGATATTTTAAGGGTTACTTCTCGTCTTATTTCGCAAGGGGGTGTGTGCCCAGTGCCGCTTTAGTGTCCCGATGGGCCTCAAATAACCGGAATTGACTTTATATGAAACACAAAATTGGGTTTCTACTCATTTCTATCTATTCACTTTTCTCTCATTTCTTTCCCCCGTCTTATAAGGGGGTCTAAACAGAATACCACAATCTCACAGCTGAAGTGTGGGGGGGGGGGTCGACTTATAAGCGGATCGACTTATAAGAGAGTAAGTACGATAATTCTATTCCGGTATTTCAGCTGTCAAAGCTAAAGTGGCCTTACCCTCCGGGTCAAGCAGTCGTGTAACACCGAGATCGTGCTCGGCCACGGAAAAGGCCTGTTCCAGGTTCTCCAGGTTGGACTGGTGGTAGACTTTAGACATGTCGATAAGTCTGGGCCTGTGGACATGAAGATTTAAGAGGTTTGTGTGAGGTTCAACAGATAAAACGCAAAATATAGCAATTTAGAAAAATGTAAGAGCAATGTAGGAGTTAGGCCTTAATTTGGCTGAAACTTAAAAAAAAAGTTAAATCAATAAAAAATGTTCAGGTAATACATACATTTTAATAAGAATAACTGCAGCATTTAAAGACAATTTTTAAATATAAGCAATCGTCTTGTAATGTAAATTCCCATATTACATGTTACCGGGACAGTGAAAATCGGGCAGTAATTGAAAATAATGTATACACCATTGAAAACCATTGAAAACCATTTTTTAACACGTAAAACATTATTTACAACATTCAAACACATTTTTAACCTTCACTTTTTGCTGAGTCTGAATGCCCCAAACATGTTGTTTACAGCATACACCAGCAGAGGCTGCTGTGCAGTTATGTCAAAGGAATTAAGAAGTCACTTCCGGTTCAACTTAATGGGAGAAACTTGATGATCGTGTTCATTTGCGAATGCAAGAAAAGCATACAAAAACCAAATTGACTTATTTTTATTTGGAGTCTGCAAGAGCAAACATTGACCTTGCTGAAAAACTTGAATCTACATGGAAGATTGTACGTTTTATTAAGCATGAACAGCCTTTTTGCCAGTAAGATTTGTAGTAGTAATAATAATAATAATAATAATAATCAACTCCAATCTTCAGAAGGTTGTCTAACCTGTACAAAAAACAATAAGGGGTGACCCTAACTACTACAGAACTAAATCTGTGGAAAGAAATGTAGGGCTAGCACCTTCCAAAATAATAGCGCAGAAATTTGGTACTTTACTTATGTTTCCATGTAACGGTGATTATAGTAACACGTTGCATTGAGAGAAATGTTTTGAATCTCAAACAAAACCCTGCAGAGAACATATGCGTCTTTCACTGCCGATGCAAAGTCTTAAAACCATTAAACCTGCTGAGACCAGTTTTTTTTCTTCTCTTTTTAAGTCAAATTTGGAAACTATACTGTGAAGAAAATCAATTTGAATTCATGGCTGTACAGTGACCACCTGCCCCATAAATCCAAAATAACTCCTGTCTCCTGAGGGATGGAGCAGTTACTCGCATTCCATCAATGACCCTGAATGGGAGGGGCAGGAGGAGAACAGGCCGAACCTCTTCGCAAATCTTCTTCTTCAGCCCAGAAACTCTGCACAAACATGCAGCAGAGGCTTTCGTCCAAAGGCAATAGGATTGCAATCCAGTCACCTTATGTATATTCTGAACCCCCGAACTTGTTGTTACCACAACCCTTTATTAATCCAGCCAAGGTAAACCGTCCTTCCAAAGCAGCATGTTTAAATAAACAAGACTTGCCCACCCAATCAGCCCCTTCCGTGCATGCGTCACCGTTGGTAAGATATAGAAGTCTCCGGAGTCAACCAGCATGGTTGCGTCTTGCATCGGAATCCCTCTCTGGAGCTGCACCAAGTCCCTCTTTTGCATCTGACTACCCAAGTTCCAGTCGTGTAGGTCTGGAGTCGGGAACTCTCCACTGGAGCAAGCGTCTGGACTCTGGGAACCCTGGCCAGAGTCCTGGGAACTCTCTGAGGGAATGTCCTCACAGAGCATGACCACATGGTCCTCCAGGTCGCTGGACGAGGCCACGGTGCTACTGGAGCCGGTGCGGCGCTTTTTGAAAGAAAGACGTCTCTTCATGCTCAGGATCATTGTGCTGAAGTGTTAGTCCTAGTACTCCACAGTGGTGGGCTTAAAATCTGCGATCGATTCAGGTCTCTCTAAAATTCATTACTTCTTCAAGACTGCAATCCGAGTGTCGGTTCACAGGTGGCTCTCCGATGAGTGATCAAAGCTGAGCCAAGCCTCTCTCTTTCTGACTCAGGGCTGGTGGGACGTACCCAAGCTGTGCAGGTACATCTAACTGATTGGAATAAGGTTCCCCGCGGCGGGATCTGCCTCCTGCTCGTAATGACATTCCAACAACCACCACACCTCATCCTCGATCTGCTCGCTTGAAAACACTCTTTGTGCTCTTCGTCTAAAACTGTTACTGAATATCTTCCTGCTTCTATTGTTCACGAGTCAATGTGCGGGACACACCTCAGTCACCACTGGGATCGGCCTCTGTGTTATCTGAAGACTTCTCTATACTCGATATTTCTCATGCGTACTGACGTAATGGGAATCAAATTTCTCGCTTTGTTTACAAAGATGCTCTAGTGACTCAAGTGATTCTTCCGGAGTGACTAAACTTAACAACTCACACAAAGTGCAAGAACTTGGTGGCGTGACCCAGGTGGGAGTGATATCATACATGTCATATATAGAGTCCCCCACTGACATAACATTGACATGTCAGGATCAGTTGTTGTGGCAATAGATGTTGAGGTATTGTATCTTGTCCTGTTTCTGTCTCGGTCTTGAGCATTGTCATGTCTTGTTGTTTGTACAATCTAGTTTTCGTTCTGGCTCCTTGTAGTTTCACCAAACACATTTTGCCTATACTACAGCTCGCTTAAGTGTGTTGTCTTTTATTTTTTTTAAATCCTTCAGCGTAATTTTGCTAAACCTTTAAATCTCGAATGATTCACATTTGGTAAAAAAGTATTTTTTACCTCAGCATTTTTAACTTTTTAGAAAGACGTCAAGCCCACAAAAGCCGATCAAACTGTAGAGGACAGAAGTGAGAGTCGGCAGGAGTTTGACATTCAACAGCTCAGGGCATTTCAGAAGTATGTTCTGAATTCATAACATTTCACTCGTTATCAAGGGCAAGTTTGATCAAGATAAAACAGCAAAGTTGAGGGACTTTCATACCTTTCCAGAAAGTCTCCTGCAGATGTTCAACAAACAGTATAATACAAGTCTGAGAAACACTCACTCGTGCTTGTGTATAACAGCGTTGAAGACCTTCCCGTCTCTCCAGCTAGTGGTGAAGTTGTCGCAGCGAATCCCGGCGTATCCGTCCACCATTCGCTGCGACCACAGAAGAAGCTTCTCCTTGGCCGACATGTCGTCAGACTGACCGTTCACCTGGATGTCTGAAATCTATCAGGCCGACAAATGAGCTCATGGTTTACAGAAGACCAGATCATTGCTCTGAAGGATCAAATCAGGTGAAATCAGACATGCACCACAACCAGCGAGATACCACCAATCTCACAGCGCTCTACCATCCTAAAGTTCCTGGCTTTATAAAGCGGTATACAGTAATCCCTCGCTACTTTGCGGTTTGACCGTGTTAAATGAATACGTAATTGTTGTGCCTCCACCAAACGAGGGATTACTGTAATATGAACTGAAGACATATATGTATAGCCGACTGCTATAACTTCTTTTTTTTATCACATTGATCGTTTTTATTTTGGTGAGTTTAGGCAGCAAATAAATGTATTTTAATAATTTTTTCTGTAGATTATTGTACTTATCCGGATAAAATACTATTCTAATCTATTTCTGTTTAGATATTCTCTTATAATCTTGTCTGACAGGAAGATCAAATTTATATATAAAAAATTTATATTTTTAATACATGCGATTATACTTGCATATTTAAATGAGCTGTCATTCTCTTCTGTAGATTATTGGATTTATACAAATAAAGCACTAGTCACATCTATTTCAAATTAGATATTCTCTTATAATCTTGCCTGACAGGAAGTGGGAAAATTTGTGTTTTTTTCTCCTTGGGTTGAAAGTCCTTCGCTAATGCGTTAATCTGATTTCATGTTCAGAAATAATTGGATTAAAATCCCTTGAGTCATTTGTATGTTTTTGATTTATGGATTAAACCAACAGATCCCCCTTATGTTTTGTAAAGATTTGTTCTTGCTATCTGATCAGAAGAGAGCGAATCGTGAAATCCCAAATCTGATTATTGAGCGAAGTCTGTTATTGACAATCCGTCACTGATCACAAATAATGATTAGACCTGAAGGCGGGTGATTGGCCAGGTAGATTGACAGCTCAAGAGCAGGAAGAGGAGGTAAACGGTATGGGCACTTAACACTGACAGAATAGGACACCTGGAAGTGGAGGATGATGGTCCATATCAGACCCAGCGTCAGCTTGGGGTTCCCGTCTGCAATGTCATCGTTCCTGATGTTCACCAGCTTGACCTGCGTCGAGACACATCGCTCCACTTTAGAAGCCATAAAGAGGAGAATAAAGAATCCTCCACAGAAGATCAAGCAAAAAAAAAGGCTCTTGGTTTTCTCGAGACGTACCTGCCGGTGTCTCAGGAACTCCAGCGCGATCTGGACGTTCTGCAGTTTGTGGAAGCGCATGCGTCCTCTCTCACGAGGCTGAGCGGGGGGGATTCAAATATTTGAATATTACTCATAAATATTCATATATTAAAAAACAGAAGAACTCTTTTTTTTCACATGAATCTGCTTTATTGTGTAATATCCATCAAACCAATTTTCTACCGCTTTTTCCATTTCTGGATCATGAGAGTGATGTTGTGTCTAAAATAAATCCATAGAGGCTAAAACTTGTGACAGACGTGACGTAAGTAGTACCAACATGTGAAAATCGATTTTAATGCGGTGCCTACGCCAGCCCCAAATTAAAAATGAAATAAGTAATTAATAAGTAATTTAAAAAGAACATTAATAATGTTCTTTTCAAAAATGAAATATAAGTAATTTAACAAGAACCTTGAGAAATATTTCAAAACATTTGTGTGTGCCACTTCAAATTCACAATTTCGATACGGTCCCTAGTGGCTATCCTGACAACTCACTTACTCATTTTACTCACTTAAACTAACTCGCTCACTTTAATTCACTTCATTTATAGAAACCTTTGGTCATCTGTGTTAGGAAACCAGGTTTGACTGGGTTTTGAACTTGCACCTCACATTTTGCAGTGAGGCAACAATAATGTATGAATTAATACAACACATATAATTATTCATGCAAAATAAAGTGCACTCACTTGCCGCTTTATTATGTTCACCTGTCCACACAAATTTCTAATCAGCCAATCACACGGCAGCAACTCAATGCGTTTAGTCCTGTAGACATGGTTACGCTCTGCTGCAGCTCAAACCAGCATTAGAATGAGGAAGAAAAGTGATTTAACTGAACGTTGTTGGTGTCAGACGAGCTGATCTGAGTGTTTTAATAACTCCGGATCTACTGGAGTTTTCACTCACAATCATCTCTAGAGAGTTTATTCTACAGAGAATGATCAGAAAGAGAGAAAATATCCAGTGAGCGGCAGTTATGTGGGGAAAAGGCCTTGTTGAGGTCAAAGGTCAGAGGAGAATGACCAGACTGGTTCCAGCTGATAGAAAGAAACAGTAACTCAAATAACCAGTCCCTACAATCGAAGTGCAGAAGAGCTTCTCTGACACACACACAACACTCAAACCGTGAGGCTGATGAGCTGCAGCAGCAGAAGACCACACCGGGCGCCACATTCCTGTCTACTAAGGTGAATCAAGCGAATGATGAGTGTACGTGCTGAAAAGACGTGTGGAATGAAAAAGAGACCATAGGCGTTTGAGCAGAAGTGACCTCATGCACACGGTTGCCAGAGATCTACAGTGATCTTCAAACCCACTCACCAAGCGCACGCGGCGCCCAGAGTCCCTCTCCCTCCACTCCACAAGCACGAGAAGAGCAAACAGAACAGACGGAGTGTCAAAGGAAAACAGAACGAGCAGAGAAGGTCGAGGTTATGTGTGATGTTAGTGCTGGAGGATAAGGAACCTCTGAAGAACCCGACACTCACCAGGGTCTCCCCGGACAGGACCTCCAGCAGGGAGATCAGGTTATGTCCATCCCGCAGATCTTCATACAGGTCGTTCACTTGTCGCTGGGCCTGAAGGAGACATCACACCTCATCTCACCAATCATACAAGAATTTAGTTTCACTGATATAATATAACAACAACTCAATTGATAAGTTCAATTGATGAAAAACAAGGACAATTGATAAATTCAGACAGTGCAAATGATTTTTGGTACGCGTGGAAAAAAAAGTCAAGGTGAGGTTGGGAAAGACATTTCACGTGTCATGACAAGATTCTCATGTGAAGAAGCATAAATAAGGGAAGGAGTTTGTGGGACAGGGGAATGGCAGAAGAACGACACACTTCAACAATCGGAAGATAACCAGCAGTGCAATTAGCTTCAGAACTAGCAGAAACCAGTTAGAGTTGGTTCCACTTATTTACTGGTTCATCCAGGATTCATCTACAAGGATTTCACTTCATCTTTATCACTTTCACTTCATCTTTATTTTGTGCGCGCACCCTACAAAAACTCATGATTATTTTATCCACGGTGGTGTATTGTCGGCTCCAAATATATGACACTCTGTCCCAAATGTACAGCCAGTCGTTCAGAACCATCTTTCTAGTCTTTGTCGAGTGTGTTTGGGATTACAATAAATCTGTGGCTTCATCTGGACATTTACACTTTATGGAATTAGACAATTGTGGCATATCATTTGAGAACTCAATTCAAATTAGATTTCATTTACACTTACTGTTTAGATTCAGACTAATTATTTAGATTTTTGTTCACATGTTTTTTTCCCCGGACAACATATGAACGTTTGAGTCCCATTGCGTTTGCAGTGGGTAAGGCTCGCCATGAAAACACAATCTCAAATCACACTTGGTCAACTCGACTCTGAATTTGCATTTGCGCTTTGTTAGTCTCTGTGGATTCGTGCGACCTTGCCAATGAATTTGCATTTGTTCAGGTTTTATCCGGGAGTGCTCATAAAACTCCTACCCAAAACAATGCTGAAGAAAAACAAAGAAAAGAAAAAAAAGAGAGAGAGAAAAAAAAACGAAATTGAAAATCTAGGAATTTCAACAAAGCCGAAAACTAAACTGTACGTAATGTACGTATGTGTGATTGTGTATATGTCCACTAGGGGTCTCTGCTGAGACATAAGCGCCACACATCCTCCAGCATGATTTACTCACACACACACACACACACACACACACACCCTGACGTCAGTCTGACGTCTCCGCGTTCAGTCATGTCAATGTTCTCCTCCGTCAGCAGAAGATAATATCCTTCCTTTCAGACTCGTCTCAAGGCCGGAGCTTGAAATACAATAGCGTTGAGCGGACGGTACTCTACCTTTATCAGGTGTTTGTTCACCCACTTGGTGAAAGTCTTCTTCTGCACCCGGTCCCGCTCATCTGCAAAACACACACGGCACATGCGTAAGTCTGACTGAAGAAAAAAACAAAACACTGAAACAAGATATCTGCCATACACACAATCACACAATACGGATAAACACACGCGTTACTGAAACTGTTTTGACAACAAAGTGACCACAATTTATCATCAATCTTGCGTTAAAAAAAATCCTCTTTTTTTATCTGCACATCAATAGTTCATTCTACTTTCCAGTCTCTCTCTCTCTCTCTCTCTCTCTCTCTCTCTCTCTCTCTCTCTCTCTCTCTTAAAAGAAATGGCATTTGCAGCCTTCTGAATTAAATTTGCACCTTTTTTATGGAGTATTATTCCAGTTATAAGAGTTGTCAATTTCCGTAAATTGACGCCCAAAGTCATAATTAGACATAATTTGAACGCAAAATTCTGTAATCTGTATAAAAAAAACATCTGTAACCGTTCTCCTCTTGGTGGAGAGAGAGAGAGAGATAGACTAGAGAG
>MU204346.1:519949-536826 GCA_017309775.1 Paedocypris sp. Pulau Singkep | reverse complement strand
AAATACAGTTCATTGTGGTGTTTCCTTATTTTTAGGAAACTCTTATTGGAATTTAAATTTTTCACATGTACAATATTACATTATTGTCAGACTATACGGTACAATGACAATAGAATCTTACAAAAACACAAGTACGTACATAAATGTGCAATTTACAAGAAGTACTAGAACAAAGCTGTACAAAAAAAATGTGCGATTTGTAAAAGTACAAGTAGTACAAGGTGGTACAATGACAACAAAACAGATGTGTTTTGTTACAATAAAGAATCTTTTTGTGCAATTTGCAATTACAGATAAAAAAAAATGTGCAATAGGTACAAAGAACACATTGCTGCAGAAAAAAAAACGTTGAATATTCTGCACAAGTTGAAGTCAAATTGTGACGCACTTTAGCGTCTTTGCGTTGGTCTCGGACTAAGAAAAGCGCTTTACAAATGAACTTGAACTTGAACTTGATCGCCCATCTCGCCACAGAACTACAACTGCAGTTTTTTGTCTGGACACGACCGATATTAGGAAGACAAATGGATTTGGATGGCAGAAAGAAGGAGAGACGAAGCCTCGGGCTACTGTGATGAGGCTGGGCGTGTCCTGTGGTGCATGATGGGACGGCAGACACACCCACAACCTGCAGAATCATGTCCCATCAGCCCAGTCACAGGACGATCCCCATCATAAAACACATCAGAAGACAGCAGATCAGCCACCATCATCGTGTCATCTGGTCAGATTGAGTGCGAGTGATCGGCCACAGTGATACGGATTATCACCACGGACAGGCCATAAAATAACTCTGCAGTAGATGAGTCACAAGCTCATGTGGAAACCGTAGAACAGCATTGCATGGAAGAAAAGCACCAGGACAAGTCTTCACAAATGTCTCTCTCTCTCTCTCTGTGTGTGTGTGTGTGTCTCTCTCTCTCTGTCTGTGTGTGTGTGTCTCTCTCTCTCTCTCTCTGTGTGTGTGTGTGTGTGTGTGTGTGTCTCTCTCTCTCTCTCTCTGTGTGTGTGTGTGTGTGTGTGTGTCTCTCTCTCTCTCTGTCTGTGTGTGTGTGTGTCTCTCTCTCTGTCTGTGTGTGTGTGTCTCTCTCTCTCTCTCTCTCTCTCTCTGTGTGTGTGTGTGTGTGTGTGTCTCTCTCTCTCTCTCTCTCTCTCTCTCTGTCTGTGTGTCTCTCTCTCTCTCTCTCTCTCTCTCTCTCTCTCTGTGTGTGTTTGTGTCTCTCTGTCTCTCTCTCTCTGTCTCTCTCTCATTTTTCAAATAAACGCCAGAGCTACTACTTTTAAAAGACATACTCTATTAAAGAATTGCAGATGCTTATTCAGGTTCCCCCTACATCTAGTTTCTTAAAATAAAGTTGCTCATTTATACAGATTTTGAGTACAAATAATGTAATAATAAGATGTACTGAAATATAATGTCCACCACACACAAAACCGTGATATAATACTGATGCCGTCTGGACACTAGAAAATATCGGTATATGGACTTTCACTTATATCGCAGACCGAACATCTGCCTAAATCCCTACAAGCAGCACAGATCCCAGAATGCACTGCTTCAGCCGTCTTGTAGAAATTACAACTGTAGAATCTGTAACCTTTATACATTATTTTTCGCAGAATGTTCTTATTTCTTAGACTCCACAGTTTGAACTGGTGAACTGAACGTGTTGTGATGTGTGCGTTTATGGTTATGTTTGTTGTGATGTGTGCATTTATGGTTCTGTTTGTTATGATGTGTGAGTGGTGTTATTTATGCTTATGTCATTAATGTTTTGTTCATTTATGAATGTTTATTTACTTGTTTATTTTTCTATAGATGAGTTCATTTATTTGTCTTCTCTATTCCTCTATATATTCTGTCCGCTGTTGGGATGCGCGATTGCCCCACTTTGGGACAAATAAAGGCATTTTCATTCCTATTATTCAGCCCCCAATCTAAGGTGTGCTTTGAGTTTCAGACCCCGTGCAGAACACGATCATGAGGAGAAGACCCCCGGACCACCGACACAGTGCTGCTTCAGCCGGGGTCACGACCTTTGACTTCTCGGCAGCGTTTGTTTTACTTTTGCTCAGGTTTCACTCACGGGTTTTGAGCCGCAGCTCCAGGTTAAACTGAAATCAGGAGCCAATCAGACGACAGTTTGAACAAGTGGGAATGTTTACACGGCAAACACTTCTTGAAGGAATCCAACCAGTGATGGTGAGGTTTAGTCGTTCATCAATGTCCTGAATTTAAGGATATTTAACTCAACAGGAAAATATAAAAACATAATTTTCTGAAAATACATGTATTTTTTTATTTAACTTTATTTTAAATACATGTGTAGTTGTAACATTTGTGTATATTGAAATATAAATAAATATGACATTTATTAAAATTATTAAAACTGTTTAAAATACAGTACATACAATTGTATTTTAAACTCTGGTGTGATTATATTTAGATGTAATTAAATGTATTATTAATGTATGTGAGCTATGTTAAGCAGCTCATAAACGTTCGTTATTATATAAAAGCTAAAATAATACGTGCATTCAAACACACACAAAGCAGAGGATTGAGAATTTGAAATCAGTCGATTCAATGGCATAAGGCATTTCTAATTACATTCATTATGATCAATATCAACTTCCCAGTAATCATTACTTGTTCTTTAATATCAAACCCAAATAAATAATTGATATATTGATTCCATAAAAAAATCTAAATCATGAGCATCAAACGCACAGGTCACTGATTGGCTTTCCCACAACACAATCTCCTCTACCTTTCCTTCCCTCCAGAGTTTTCAGCACGCCCTGGAACATCAGGTCATCCGAGGGAATCCGCTCCCTCTCCGCAAAGTCGCCGGAATATTCCCTGCGTCTGATCATCCTCACAAAATCCACTGAAGCTCTAAGGTCTAGCGTCCATCGCACAACCGGGCCAGTGCTTGTGAGGTCTGAAGAGGCGAGAGGCTGGCTCAGTGGAGAGGGCGGAGTCAGGGAAAGTGAGGAGGCGTGTCCACCGACAGCGGGAAAGCAAGAGTGAGGGCGTGTTGTGTAACTTAATAATGAGCGTGTACACAGGGAGTAAAGTGCGAGGGCGTGATGATTAACTCGGGTGAGGCCGCTCAGGTCCGCACACGCTGAATCACATGACCCCAGGCGGCCCTCAGCCTCTCAGGATTAGTCTTTCAGCCTTCAAATCCCTGCTAATTGGTCAAAAATATCCACCACAATTTGACACGCATTGGAAGGATAATCTATACATTTAGAAACGGGATTTGGTTTTGAACCGCTGCAGGCTGCATGTTGGCGTTAAAGCGGTGAAACGGATATCCTCCATCGCGAAAAAAGACAATCATGTACCTCGTGATTCAATCATTTAAGATCAAAATACCGTAGTTACGCGAATATAAGAAACTCTTAAAAAAGGGGTGCTTATAATCGGCAATTCCATGTATGTGGGTAAATATAAGCCTCCATTTTTTCCGTATTTCAAGTCAGGAACAATCACAAATAAACAGAAACACGTGGTCTTTATGCAGCGGTGAGCGTGTGCGTTTATATAATGTTAAACAATGGTGGGTAGCCAGACAAATAATAATAATATAATGAGTATTTGTAAGGCGCTTTTCACAGTTTAACCGTCTCAAAGCGCACAGACGTCTCAATAACACTACAAGAAGTAAGATTAATCTAAATACAGTTGCATTACAACAAACAGAGACTACAAACCACGACCGCTTAGCTTAGCACAACTGGCTACAAACGAGTCCAATGTGTCATCGCAGAAAGAGTCGAAACAGCCCAAAATGAAGAACACGGGCAAGAAGTAAAAAAATACAAGGAACAGACACAATCAAAACGCCGGGTTGATGCACGTGGGATAACAAACCTTCCTCTTTGCTATGGTGTTGGATAAATAGAGCTTGCAACAAGTCTGAGCTTAGCACAATTGCTCTGCACATGTGTGGAGTCTGAGTGGAGAGCAAAGAATCTTGGGAAATGAAGTCCTGATCACTAGAATTTTCTTTTCGTCATTTATTATCAAGTAAAACGATATCAAAATGATATGAGTCACAAGTTAGGCGTGCTAAATAAAGAAATAAAAGTATTTTTAATACTAAAAATTAAAATAAATGGTCTTTTTTAAATATTTTGTGCCTAAAATAATCAGCGGGGTGCTTATACTGCGTAAACACGGTATATAATAAAGCATCTTCAGTTGTGACACATCTACTATTGCCTCGGGTTTAGCTTCATGTTTGAGTTTGCAGGCAGAAGCAGGAGATCCTGCTCCACCAACGCATAATGGTTGATGACGCATCTGTGCATGCGGGGAAACCTTCATGTTTAAAAACTTAAACATTTAAAAACTGCTTAAAAACGATGGAGGATCTGTTGACGCAGCGACGCGATGGAACTCGGCTATATCGCCTTCTGCTTATTGATGGTCATGATGGTGTTACTCACAGAATAATACTCACACACAACCACTGTGATGTCACCGTCCAAAGCGGGAAAATAATGACCTGATATAATGTAGTGGAGTAGAATTAACACACCAAGCTCAAACATTCACCTAAACAACCAACATGGCTTCACTCCAGGTGGAGAAGAGCGAGCGAGGGCGAGCGAGGGCGGGCGAGCGAGGGCTGATCCCAGATAATAAGGGTGAAGTAATGAGTCTGGAAACGCCTCACATTCCTGCAGCGGGCGTCACCCACCACAAGAAAGCGTCTCGCACACACGTAGAGAGAGAGAATAATATAAAAGGCACAGAGAGAGTGAGAGAGAGAGAGAGAGAGAGAGAGAGAGACAGAGAGAGAGAGAGAGAGAGAGAGAGAGAGAGAGAGAGAGTGAAACAAAGACTAAGCGAGACAGACATTGACAAGTAAACATAAAGAGATGAAAAGAAAGTAAGGTTGGAGTAAAAATGGAAAGAGAGAAGAAATGAAGAGAATGAAAGTTAAAATGGTTGAGCGAACGAGCAAAAGAGAGACCGAGAGAGACCCACAAAGAGAGAGAGAGAGAGAGAGAGAGAGAGAGAGAGAGAGAGAGAGAGAGAGGATATTTGTTTAACATGGTTGTGTTTGTCTCCCTCTAGTGTTAAATCTTGTCATGCTCAGAAGAGAATCTATAGACTGAGAATGAAAAAACAAAAAACTAAAAAACAATGTTATCTTGTTTTAAATGTTTGTAATGTCCAAAAGAGTTTCGAAAATAGCAAAAAATACCAAGTGCCAAGACAATTACCCTCTCGACCACACAGACACACAACACAAGACAGTATACAGAGAAGTTACTGACCCAGTGTGTGTGTGTGTGTGTGTGTGTGTGTGTCTCAGTGTGTTTACTGCTGTGGTCTGTAACCTCACATTAATTTATTTCAAAGAGAAACTGCTGGAAAGGTAAGTGACAATGTCACGAGCAGAAATTATTTCTTTCTCTTCTCGCACTCTGTCTCTTTTATCTCTCACTCGCGCTCTCTCTCTCTCTCTTCCTCCCTCTCTCTCTCTCTCTCTCTCTTTTCTTGCACTGTCTCTTTTCTCTGTCACCCCCCCCCCTCCATGTATATCCCAACTGTAACATCTGCCTTAAAGTTCCACCTTGACCCACAAACAGGTTTCTAAGTTGTGGAGCCCAGATAAAAGCCACTATAGTATAAAAAGGTAGCATTTGGGACCCCACTTTGACCTAAAAGACTGAACACACGACACACACACACAATCGTTCTGAATGTCACAGTACATCTAGTATATTTATAGACTTTATATCTACTCATTTCCCGGTCACACACACTTCTGTGATTCTGTATTTTGTAAACAAACGACCCCACACCACACGAGGAACACGAGCACCAATCCAACGTCAGTGTTTTATCATCAGCAAAACACAACAAACTAATTGTTTCCCGGTACAACTCAGATGTTCATCAGAACAGCAATCTGGACCAATCAGATGGAGCATCAGATCAATGTGCTGGACCGCATCGAGGAGGTTGCGGACAGAGGAACTTCATTCAACCATCTTGAAAATGTCTTTTCCTCATCTAACTGTAAAGAAAACGGCCATGCTTCCGAAATATAAAGTTACTAATAAATGTTACTATACTTGCATTTTTATCATGATTTCAGAATAGCAAATGCTTAGAGTTGCAGATTTGTTTTTACACATTAAATACTATGTTTTATCACAAAGAATGGAATGTTTTTGATAGATAACTGTCTTAAAAAATTCATATTACTTTTACATTAGAAAGGTAAACAAATTATCCACAATAAAACGATACATCCATTTAAATAGTACTTCGTACTTTTATCCAAAGCGACTTAGATTGACTTGAGATTGATAGATCGATAATTAATCAAGTTGAACAAATACAGAGCAATTATATTACATTTTCATGAATTGTTAAAAAAAATGTTTTATTTCTATGCATGTTTTGTTTTTAAATTATAATTTTAAAATTAATTTTAAATTTTAATTCAAATGGTGCGTGAATGGTGCCCTATTGTGCTAAGTGACTTGCGGGGGGACCCTGACGGTCTTGTAAGGCGACAAAAATAAATAAATAAAATGAATTATTATTATTTTTTATTAATAAATCCAAAAAAGGAAGTATGGTGGAGAAAAACAACAACAAATCAAGACATTGTAGCTCGTGAAGAAAAACCAGCTGAGAGACTCTCTGTTCCCTCACAGGAACCAGAAGATCCGAGGCAGCACTAACTAATCTCTCCCGTGACAGCACCATCAGATCAGGGGATCTGGGGGCTTTAGAATGGAGATCCGTCTGGATGAGTCCGGCATCAGTGACAGGTGGAGGCATCTCATGACCAGACACACACTAAAGAAAACAACAATCCAGCCAGGAATGTCTCTTTAAATCTCAGAACTTCTTCTAGGCTCTGGGAATGAATCCAAGGCACAAGAGCTGAAAATAATCCGTTAAACACTGTTCGCATCAGAACATTTAAATCCCGGTGATTCTCAGTCTGCTTTGATGCAATTAAGAAGTTCTGTAAGGACTGTTGGAGATCACTGGAGACACCAATCCATCTGCGTTCCCAGCCCATGGCCATTGAACGTGATTTAAAAGAATAATCTGGCGTCCATGAGGACCAGAAGCTATTTTCTCTCAGAGCATCAACACCAGGCTCTTCATCACAAGAGTGGGACAATCATCCTCAAGACTTAAACAGGTGGGAGATTTTCTGCAGCTTTCAAAAATAGCTCAGATACAGGACACCTCACATTCCCAAACCCACCAGTTTTCCCTCTGAAATCCAACTCTACCACCACTGTATTGCGATCGGCAAACCTGGAGACGACTGGGAAGCTAAAGGACCGCTCAGGTCAAAGAGCAGGACGGCAGAACATAAACAGGACCGGAGATTAAATCTACCCGTCTCCTCCTCGATCGCAACGGTGAGTCAAAACCGTAATTCCATTGTTCATCTTTCAATCTACAGAACAATTTGATCGGAAGATTCTTGGGATTCTCTGTGTGGTCGAGAGGTCAAAGTGCAGGACAGTGAAATGTAAATAACACTTAAAGACAAAACTCAGAAATGTCTAGAGGGAACCAAGAAGGTCTTAACGTCCGAGGCTTTGTTAAAAAGCAATCGCGAGCGTCTCTACACGCCAACACAGTAACGCAACACCGCTTTACAAACACACAACAACAGATCGAACGTCAAACGTTACTCGAACCTACCAGGAATGACCTTCATGAAGTTTGTGGCACAGTCGCAGCCAGACGGGAGAAGCTAGGAGAGCAGATAAAGAGAAGCAAGATTCTGGGACTGTTGGGCTCTAACCCTTCTTATTTCAGACGGGCCATGCCTGCTGTCTGGATTTGTCAGTCTGTCCCCTATGGCTTTGCAATTAGGTGGGTGGAGGCAGAGAGGCTGGGTGGTGGGGGTCTGGAGGGTCCGGGCGGTTGGGGAAGGGTGTCAGCGGATATAAATATCAGGCCAGGCCAAGCACTCACCCTGGCCAGAAACTGAAACCTCTCCGCGGATTCAGAGTTTGTGGATGATGGCCGGAGCTATTCTGTGATTCTGCGTCACTCTGTCTGGAGCACTCCTTCCCTTATGGCTAATCAGATGGTAATTTTCCGAAAGCTCCATCTTGAGTTTGCAGATTGGAATTCCCGGTTGGATGTATTGTGCAATCTTGCATCCACACCTGTGGCAGGACATATTTCTCCATTTATATATGGAGGGTGGTAATGGGATGCCAGACATGGCTGGCACTCTCAGCTTTCCTCTTGTGCCACACCGTGGTCTTGTGCGGCCACCCATGAAGTCAAACAAACCCCAAATAGAACAGATTATTGCCTCCACAGAACATTAGCTCCACTAGTGAAAGACTGTGATGAGATTTCCGGCAAATTTATAGCGCACTGACCGACGTAAAACTGAATTAAATAAGTGAGGTGAGTTTGTCATTATGACCATTAGGGGTCGAATCTAAATTGTGCTTTGCCTTTAACCATCCAGTAAAGTTACACTCACACACAGAGACACACCCAAACCCGGAGCAGTGGGCAGTCTTAAATCACAATGGTGTCACCTTGGACCGGGATTCAAACCTGCAATTTCTGTGTGGCAGGTTCGACTCCCCTTCCCTGAACCACAACTATAGCACACCATAACCCTGACCAGTCATTAAGACCCAGATCAGGGATCCAGATCCACTTAAAAACAAGCAAAATACAAAACAGTCGCAGCTAAAGTGATTGTCCACTTGATACTAATCCTCACATGAGATTAGGATTAGAAAAGGCTTTTATATTTCAGAGCAGAAGACTCAGCAGCAATATCCATTACCTAGAGCGTTTCTGGACCCACCCAGGAAACACCTTTGAGTTTGAGTCAAAGCTATCAGCTAAGCAAACAACAAGAATATGTAATATTAACATCCTATTCAACACCGACAGAACAGCTGAAACTCGAGAGGAATGACTTTAGTGCCCAAGGGGCTCGGAATTGCAGCTCACATCAGATCCAGTCAGACAGGAATGTCTCATAACTCAGATGCAGATGTTTTATTGAACAGAGGAATGAAGTCAGAGGTGGAACATATTTCCACCAACAGTCCTCAGATTCCATGAAGACGTTTTCCTGCTTGAGAGCAAGTAATAAAAGTCACACGAGTGGCCAGAACTGGTGTGTGATACCGACTTCATAAAGGTCAGGCCGCACTAAATGAATCACTGGGTGACTCATGTGCGGCACCACAATCATGTGGCATTCAGAAGATCAGAGAGTCCCACTTAAACATGCTGGACCAGATAGACACAGCCTTGCACGCCACCCAGCCGGTGAAAGATCTCGCTCAACCGGAAAACTTCACAGGAAGGTAGCTAGCAAGAGAATGCCAGACGGCTTGCTGACATGCTTTGATTGCTGAGAACATACGCGGCAACTGTTAAGGTCGGCGACCCACTGAAGGTGCAGCAGGGGGCAGCAGAAAATTACAGAGACCACCAGAAGATCAGACTTGAGATTTTTAGATAAACAGTCTTCACGCTCAGTTGCTGCTGGATCACGGGTCTTCACACAAACGTGTTGTGAGGAGAATTTAAAGCATCTACTCAAACAAAATCTCCTGCTGTTTGAGGAACATTCATCTGCAAAATTCCCTGAGTCCCTGCGATTACAGAAACTGGCATCTCATACTGGAGGAAAAAAACACTCCAGAACCACTTTGATTGGTCCGAACACCCAACACTGACATTCTTACTGGACACGTGTGGAGAGTGACAAAACACATGTAGGAGATTTAAACCGTTTCCAGAGGAAACACCCCTGCACACATGCTTCCTGCAACTGCGTCATCACACCGTCTAAACATTAGCCTGGTTTTGTTGATATAACCTCCCCTTCGATTTAAGGAACAGGACTCCAACATCACTGTCACTTGGGTGTTTGGCTTGCGGAACTAAAAAAAAAGACGTGCAGTTTTTTTTTTGCAAAGGGGCGGTTGTGAAACGCTGCACAAGAAAAACAAACAAAAGTTTCTGGGTGTGAATCACTGAAGTTCATTTTGCAAGACGTCTAATTATATCCAGACACTGAGCTGATGAGTATGCTTTATGTGTACAAATACATGACGCTAGTAAGCTATAAACCCTTCACGTGATGTGTGAAGAAGGAATATCAAGCTTCGACATTGTTCACACTAACAGCGCTCATGTACCACACATCCTACAACCAGGGAGTCTAATAACAAAACAATTATTCCAACAGTCACCTTGGGCAACCTCCCACCCTGCAAACACAGATGGAAACCGGAGACACGGCACGACTTTACAAACACTGAGAGAGACAGAGCGGAATAGGTGTTGTACCTTCTAGAAAGTTGGGAAAGGTTTTGTCTTCTGGCTCCTGTAGCGAATGATCCCAAGTCTCTTCCGCATCAGTAGGGAAAAGGCCACGCTCTATAGCCAGCTCCTCCAACACGTCATAGTCCAGGTCATCTCCCGAACTCCCAGGAGGTACCGGAGGTGCCAGCTGACCTGCCACAGGACTGGCAATCTGCTGCACTTCAATCACTTCCTCCACCACAACGATCTTCTTCCTCATGGCTTCGACCGTGCCGAGCTCTGGCACTTTGCAGGTGACCCTTTCAGCAGGAACGGTGCTAGTGATGAACGAGGCCTTGCTTTCTAGAGGCAACTCCTGCTGGACTCGGCTCCACTCTGTGTCAGCAGCAGCAGCAGCAGTCTTGTGTTGTGCAACTCTGGGAGGCTCCCCCTGCTCGGGGAGGGAGGTGGGTTTGACCGGAGCTGCCGTCAACGCTTCCCACTGTCTCTCCGAGGAGAATGTTGTTGCTTTCAGAACCTCCCGTTTTCCATCCATGGTCTGAGCAGGCTCCACCCCCTCTTTGTGATCCGGGCTCCGTACAGCTGTAGAGAGCACAGAGCACATTCCTGCAGGGGATGTCTCTGAGCTGCCATCTGCTGCAACTTGTTTTGGGACATTAACCTTAAAAGGGTCAACTTGTGTGGAATCTTGGTGTGTCTTTATCACCTTCACTGGAGGTGGTGAAGCCTGTTTTGATGAATGCTCTTTCTTAGATCTGGACTTTTTCTTCTTTCCCTTCATAGTCTGTGGGGAATCCTCATCTTTTGCAATTTTACTCTCGTCTGTAGACTCAGACTTCCCAATCAGTTCTGGCAGGTTTGCTGGTTTAACTCTTTCAGTCTTCTGTGACTTCCTTGTTGTTTCTTCAGGCATTTCGGATTCAGCTGTGGCACCTGCAGATGAGCTGAAAGTCTGAAAGTGATTGCTAAGTTCAGCTTTGACCTCGGCTGAAGAACTGGCTTGTAGATTGAGGCTTTCTGGATTTTGTCCAGTTATCGATAAAGTATTTTTCGATTCAGGTTTTTGAGAACTAGGACGTTTCTGCTCTTTAACAATAGTCTGAGTTGAGGGCGTCACGATTGATTTACTGATGCTTTGAGTGGCGTTCGCTGAAAGATTGTCCACGAGCTTGTCTTCTCTGCTGTGATTGGCTGAATCTTCTTTCTTTGGTAGTTCCACTACTTGTGGGGTTTTGACAGCCGTTGTCGTGTTATCAGAAAAACTTAGTCTAATTTTATCACCGTTCTCTACTGAACTGGCTGAGTTTTCATGCTTGATTAATTGCTTTTGATCTTTTTTTGCTGTCGTGTTCTCAGTTTCCCTAACTACTATTTTGGTAGAACCTGATGTTTCTTGAGGGACCTTAACTGAGATGTCTTGTTTTCTGGTGTCTCCTGAAGACACAGCAGACTCCAAAGCTGCTGAACCTACATCTACAGTAGAAACTGGCACTACATGTTTCTTCATGGTCGATTTTGAGAAAGTTTCTTCATAAGCTGTGACTTTGTTATTTGGCACAGTTACAGTAGATGCTGTTTCCAGGGAGATCTTGTTACACGTGACTTCTTTGACCTTTTCTCTGTCAGCTTCAGAAAACTCGAATTTCTCTGCAGCCATTTTTTCTGATGACACAATGCTCATCACCTTCTGGACATTTTTTTCCTCGACTATTCTTTGCGTTGTCTCAGATTCCGGTTTTGAGGAATTAGGTCGAGCTGGATTCTTTGACATTTTGCCGTCAGCAGTCTCTCCAGTCATTGTTTCCTGAGATGCTTTGGTGTTTGATATCCGTGACAATTTGGTCATCTTCTTGGTCGTTTCGGTAGGTGCTATATGGACTACGGCTTCTGTGCTAACAGCAACCACAGTTTCCTGGACCAACGACTGTCCCTGGTTTAAAGTCTTGGGGCTTTCTCCCAGGTTTCCATCCTTTTCTTGAGCAACTGCTTTTGTACAACGTAAGTGAGGTTCAGCCGGTGGCACACAGGTGACTTTAGGTGGAACAAATGCTCCTGCTATATCCTTGCTGTAACCATCCTTGTTGGATTTCATCTCAGTGCTGGCTAATGAGTGGCTTTTAAAGCTTTGCATTTTTTCATTAAAGCCAGACTGTTCCACCTCAACTTCACCCCGTGGTTTACGACGGTATCCCTGTCGATCTTGTTGTTTTTCAGCATCCCTAGTGCCTGGTTTGGGTACATAAGATGTCGGCCCTTTAAAGCTTTGTGCTTTTTCCACCCTTTGTGATACAGCCAGAGTGGAAGTCGGTCGTCTCACTCTCTGTAGTGAAGATGGGATGATCTCTGGAGGCAAATGAAGGTATTCACGCAAGTAAGCAATCCCTGCATTAGTGAGGTACCAGTAGAAATGTCTCCAGGTAAAGGTCTCAGTCACAAACCCTCTGGACTTCAGAGAACCCATGGCTCGTATCACCTGCAGGTTCATCACACCAGGAATCTCTGGATGCTTGGTCTGGGGCCGCTTGTCTTTTTGGGCCACCATAACGCCATCCCGAAAAAGCAGCTCATATATTGCTTTCAAGTTGGCAAGAGGCATTACCATTCCAGCAACCATTGTTCCTTCTTTGGCTTACAGATGGTTCGTAAACGGGTAGTAGAGTGGCAATTGCTAAGAATGGGACTCTTCAGGGTGCTGTGGCAGAGCCTGCTGCCACGTGCTTCCAATTCAATCAAGAATGAAGCTATAAATAAACGCAACCTACTATTTTGTGCTTGTCCTCTGCCGTGTGGCTCCGGAAGACAAAAAAAAACCTTTTAAAAATTTCCAAAAAAGTCAAGTAAAGTGGTAGAAAAGGAGAACAGTTCCGTCCTTTAACCTGCCTTCTTTAGAAGTGAGCACAGCCTGGAGTGTCAGAGCTGCAATGAGAGGGGGGTGTGTCACAGAGAGAGAGAGACTGAGCGAGAACACTGTTAGCCCCTCCCACCCCAGTCAAACAAGGAAAACTGTCGAAATCAAACCCTGACTGGCAGAATTTTGAAACAGTTGCTGCTGGTTTGAAATAAACCAGTAAGGAGAGTCAGAAAAGTAAGACTGACGGCAGAATAAACCTAAAAAACAGGATGTCGGAAGTGTCGGTTCAGCTACTACCCCTCGCTAAAGCGTTAGTCTGGCCCAGGACGCTCTTTACTCCCCTCAGTGTGGTCCACAAGCTCACCAGTAGACGAGCAACACCTGCCATATAGGCAACGAGGGAGGACACACCTTATAATACACTGAACTCTTCACAGAAATCCATCACCGTTTACTTTACTTAGTCACAGACTCACCGCGAGCAGGAGTGCCAGCCAGATTTATGAATGTCAAACACATTATCCTAGTTCAAAATCACTCCTTGAAAACTATTGTGCTGACAGCCGGGATTATGATGCGTAGCCTAAGCGTAATCACTTTGATTGCAGGTTGCTAGCAACTACTGGTTTTTGTGTAAAATCACTACACTACGCTACACTAAAAATCTATATTTATCACAGGGATAAGATGAATGGTTAGCAAGAACGCTAGCTGCTGAATTGGAGTTTCCTCTGCGAGAGGACTAAATAAAGACCAGAGCTGCGCTTGTAACCTTTCGAAGGAACCTCGAGCACGAGCCTGATCTGAGAGAGAGCAACAGACACACACAGATGCTGAAAGTGAGAGGTGTCGGGTTACAGCGATTCTCTACAGTGAGGCTGGAAACACCGAGACCGCCGCCGTGCCCACTGGCACTGGGACGACAAGCTCCGCCTCTAACAAATCTCTCGCACTGTTTTGTTTGTGCTGCCGTGGAAACTGATGTGTCACAGTTCCGGGAAAGTCAAATATCGTCTTTCTCGCGACTTTAAAATAAGTTAAATGGTGTGTCACCCCTCAATTTCTCAACCAAAGTCACACACTCAATCATTTTTTTGTCCTGAACCAAAAAAATGAAATCCTTGCTTTGTTTGCACACGCAGACACAAAACAAAAGTCAAAAGCTTCCTTTGTCCATGGTTTACCATGCTAGTGCCAGTTCAGATTATTAATATTCACACTACAGTAAATACAGCTGGTTATAAAGGATTTTATACAATTTCGGCTGTGCCATTACGCACATACAGAAAAAGAACAGAATATGCTGCATGAACTTAAAAACTCGACATTCTGTGAAGCGTGTAGCATTATCAAGACTGTCGGCGTTTGCAACATTTCTATTTGAAGTGCTGTTGTTAACTCAGACGCTCATGTGAGCCACTCCAGATATAGTTAACTGTTATTACATTATAACAAGGATTTTACAGTCAGATTCTTCTGCATCAAATTCTGATACATCACAAGTTCTTTTCATCACAAATTTTGGAAAGATTATAAAAAAGTTATCCATGTACACAAACATGCGTATACCGGTATACATCTTGGGCTTATTTTTTTTTATAAATGATTATAATCATGTCCTTAAAAAAAAAGAAAAGGAAACACATTTTCTGCAAAGAAATCCTTCTGTGTGGGGAAAAATTAGGTCTAAAATGATTTGAATTTAATTCAAAATCTACTGAACGGTTCTAAAAAAAAAAAAAAAAAAAATTTAATCAGCTTTTAAAATTAAAATCTGCTGTCAAAATATGTTCACTGTTTTTTTGCATCTTTCCTTAAAACATTCATTTGTATTTCATTTTCACAATTTTTATTCATATTTAAGTTACTCCACATTTACACTCATAATAAAAAATAATATAAATAAAAGGCTTCTTAGCCTTCTTGTGCATCTTAGTTTGAACACTGTACCTTTTAACATGTGAGTGTTAATATTACACTGTTACAATTATAATGTATGTATCAATACATTTTAAGTCTATCTATTCATCTATGCGTCCGTCCATCCATATATCTATCCATCCATCTATCCTTCTATCTATCTATTTATCTGTTTGTCTCTCCATCCGTCCATCCATCCATCCACCCATCCACCCATTCATCTATTTATCTACAAAGAAGGCCGAGCTAAACTTCAGAAATCACAGCGTTTTCTCTCAGTCGTTCTCTTTCACATCAGCTGAGGAGCCTGTATGGAAATTGCTTGCAAAACTGAATGAGAGACTCCAACTGGGCGTATGGTTTTGCATATGTGACCTTTCACCTGGAGGCGGGTCACTGGAGCTGAATCACACCTGCGCTGTTCTCTTCCGACGAGCAGTTTCACAAGTCTTTCTGCATCCGTTCACACTGAGGGCGACTGATAAATACAATAAGGCCTGATAAAAAATGCAGAATCCCTCTCGACTAACATCTCATTTACTGACTTTAGGCAGTAGAGGTTACGAAGGTACCAGGGCAATTTCCATCACAGAGGCCGCAGTTCCAGTCTCCACCAGCGGCGGTGATCTATCATCTCAGCGCTCTTAAACAGCATCAAAAGAAACAGACGCAATGTTCCATGATTTCTAGTCACTTTACAAGCACAAGGACATGAGCTTGAACTGAAGTCAAGTGGTTAATCCAGCATCCGCAAATCCCTAAAAGTGCAAAAAATCTAAATTGACGACATTTCAAGAAATGTACTTGTCTATTTGTTGCAAGCACAAACAAAAAGTCACATAATAAAATGAGTTTACAAGTCCAGACAGAGTGAAGCAATATCCTAAGTCCCTACAGACGGCGAGGTGAAAGTTTAAATCAGCAGCAGGGAAATTATGACCAGGCGGACACATGGTTTCTCTGCGGACACATGGTTTCTATGGAAAAGTAGTAAAGTGGCACAACAGAAGCAGAACAACAAACCGGCCTGTGTTCTCCACAGCGTGAGTCACGGTTCTGACGTCTCTTTCCTCAGTGGAAAGAAGAAGACGGACTTCGGGGAGCAGCTGGCCAACGACCAGCCACAGAAGACGGATTTATCCAGCGCTGAGAAACTCCACCACCTAATGGAATCGTCTTCCACACACGGTCTGACCAACGGCAGATTTGAAGCTGCGCGTGGAACATTTCTGAGCTGTGAACCACCGTGAAACAGCCGTGGGAAGCGGAGAATGTTCCGAGCCCATGTTTGGAACAATAACAGGAGTCTCTACAATCATCACAGGACAAGAAGAAGAAACACTCGAAACTGAGAGAGAGAAAGAGAGAAGTGAGGGGAGAAAGAGAGGAGAGGGAGACCAATAGAGAGAGAGAGACACGGACGGACGGACGGACAGACGGACAGGAAGAATAAAAGAAAGAAAGGAAGAAAGAAAGGAGGACAAAAAATGTCAAGTAAAAAGATGAGAGAAAGAGCAGCTAAAGGGAAATAAAAAGAGACAGGAGAATTGAGGAGGTGTAGGGGGAGAGAGAGAAAGAGAGAGAGAGTGACAGACATTTTTTAAGAAATAAAAAAGAAAGATAAAAGGCAAGAAAGAAAGTCAATATGGCCACTAGGTGCCGTATCACAAAGAGAGAGACAGACAGGCTGAGAGAGAGAGAGAGAGAGAGAGAGAGAGAGAGAGAGAGAGAGAGAGAGAGAGAGAGAGAGAGAGAGAGAGAGAGAGAGAGAGGATATAAAAA
>MU204346.1:506946-519849 GCA_017309775.1 Paedocypris sp. Pulau Singkep | reverse complement strand
CCAGCAGAAACCAGCGTCTGTTCGTCTTCGCCCACAGGGTCCGAGACCGTAAATATGCCAGAGGCCCGAACGTTCCCACACCAATCACCCGGCTGCGTCTTTTAGAACGCCAACACGGTTCGAGTCCTCATAAGGGCGGATACACACCGTTCCACAAAGGGTCTTACGGGGACCTCTGTCCGCACCATGGCGACTCGTGATTTAGCAGCATCTGTGGACACACTGTGGCTTTGTTTGATTTTTAAACGCTTGGCCATTTTCATTTTGTAGGTCTTATAAACTACCTGACTTTGCTGTGCCACAAGGATCTATTTTAGGGCCACTTTACTTTTGTACTCACATCCATAAAGGGCTTTTATTAGGGATGTCTCAAATCGATTTTACCATCTCGATGGCGGATAAAGACTTTTTAAATGCTGCTGTGTGTGTGTGTCGCTCCCTCACCTCGAGAATCCCGCCCCTAAGCCCCCGGCCAATCAGCTGCTTGAACACAATGTTATAGTTCAAGGCTGCTTTCACACCTGCCTTTTTCAGTTGGATTGAATCGCACCAGAGTTCCTTTCCCTGTTTGGTGCGGTTGGTTTGGGCAGGTGTGAAAGAGGCAATCAGACTCTGATCCGCACCAAAAGCGGACCAAACAAGCGTACCGAGACCACGCCTCCAAACGAACCAAATGCAAAAACCACAGCGCGTTTTGACTAAATCCCGCTGCTGTACAGTAGTGTCGCTGCGCTGAGGAATATCTGGCGTAAATTTCCATGCCACGCTTTCTCCTGAGGTGACGTGTGAAGAGCCTTCGCCGTGTGCAACAGTAAAATGTATTTTTTGCAGCCGCATCCACGTTACACTCTCGAAATATAAGTGTGTGTGTGTGTATGTTTTAAATGATTGTCTCGAACGATAAATACAAACTACTAGGGGTGTGACGAGATCTCGTGGCCCGAGATCTCGCGAGATCAGATGCTTCTCGCGAGATGCGATTGGATCTCGTGATATCGCGAGAATTTGCCGCCATTTTTTTTTCACATGTGGAATCAAACATTTTTAAAGGATTCGTGCACGAGCGTCCCGATGTTCGCGCCGGCATGCGCGGATCCTTGCGCTCGCGTTTCAATATACAGTGGCTCAAAATACCGCGGACTGAGTGACTGAGTAACTCCTCCCGCTGAGAGAGCGCGGATCTCCGCCATTGCCCCGCCCCCGCGACAGGTCAGACTCACTACTAGATCGTTTGTGAATGAACTTTAACAAAGTGTGTTTGTAAAATAAACCGATTATTTCAAACAGTCATTAGTTGCACATTTGAGTTTAATCTAATGTGTCTAATACACGTGTATTACATTACTATCCAAACGATTCACTCTGCAGTAGAGCAGAAATATGAGAGTAAAGCAGCTGATTACTGCAGTAAAACTCATTCAGATGATGTGAGTCTCACCAGCGACATCGTGAAGGGAAAGAACCTCACGTCCTGAACAAGACCCGTTGTTTTAGTCAATAATTGATTGGACACTTTCAATAAATGTGGTTTTTATTCTACATGTTATGTTATGCATTGCATAATATGCTGCATTGCAATATGTAATACAATATGTGGGGTTTTCGAGCTAAAATGAACACAGTGAATTTAATCATAATAAAGTACATTGATGTTGAGTTGAACTTGATGCCAAAATGATTCTACCGTTCTTTGCAAGTTACTGGAAGACTTGTATTTGTCTATAAATAGTGTGTTTAACGTCTGCGCTTAATGGGTTTTTTATACTATTGACAGTTAAACATTTTTTTGTGAAATTACTTGACTGGCAATTTATGGCATCATATTTTGTATGATCAATATTATGTTGGTTATTTGGTTATCACTGCATGCAATTGATGAAAATAGAAAGTGAAATGCATCAACAGTTTTGAACATTTTAGTTAAAATAAAATACAGATATTTTAAAATAAAATCTTGCTCTCCTTATATTATTTGTCAAAGATTTATTTTTATTTAAAAAAAATCTAAATCTCGTCTCGTCTCGATCTCGTGAGCCTAGTGTCTCGTCTCGTCTCGTGGGAAAAGTGTCTCGTCGCACCCCTACAAACTACATATGATAGTTCTATTGTACGTAATGCATGGATTGCTGAATGATCGGTACAAGACAACACACTTAGCGCTAAGAAATGGCGGCAAACAAACAAAACTGCGCTCGGGAACAGAACTCTGGAACTCACACACCTCGAATACAGTGGTGTGTCGTTCGTGAACGATTCTTTTTAATGGCTCGGAACGAACGAGCATTACTCGTGATTCGTTCAAACGGATAATTCGTCCTTCGTTCATTTAGTTTACGTGTCACTTAAAACGAGATCAGGAAACTCGCTGTTACAACAAAGACGGCAGTGCAGAACGTAGATCAAGCTTTGCTAGGTGTTTAACAAGATTTGAATCGTTTTGTAGTCATTTCTGTATTATAAGTTGTCCGCTGAAGTCTTTTGTAAATATTGTATCAGGGTGAGGTGATTTTTACAGCGGCGACTGCTGTGAATAAACAAAATGAACGAATGACGCGTTCACAAAGGTCATAATCAGCTAATAGAATCTAACTTCCCATCACTACTCGAATACCAATCCGGACATCAGACAAAGATAAAGTTATGTGACATATAATATGTATCTCGTGACTCAGGAAATAAGACAATAATCAAACACAATAGAGGGAGCAGGTGATAAAAACTAACATAAATTATGCAGCTAAAACAAATCATTAACTAAAGCAAACAAACCAAATCAGGAAGTGTCCAGATGTAAACAAACAGTTCGTTTTAGGAAACAGTTCAAAATGAAAGATAACGGAGAAAGTTCAACATAAAAGTCTCTCCGTTTGCACCACAAAACGGAGATCCAGGCATAAAGGCTTCAGACTACATCTTCCCGTCTTCTGAAAAATGAAAAAGCATCTTTATGTATTCCAGTGTGTGTGTGTTTGTGTATGTGTGTGTGTTTTACATGTCTTTTTTGTTTTTTGCTTGCAATTCCGTTTGTTTTTTTATTTTTTGCTTGCAATCGTCACCAGCTAATCAGCGTAAGGGACGCCCCCAATGTGAAACTTGGGCCAGAAATACAAATGAAAAAAAGAAAAAAACGAACGAACGAAAAATCCAAAACGTAAATTCGGAAAAAAAACAAACAAACAAACAAACGTAATTGCGAATAGTGAGGTATTTTCGTTTGTATCTTATCTTATCGCATCTTATCTTATGGGTATCTTCAAGTTTCAAGTTCAACTTTATCCATTAGTTGGAGAAGTCGCAAAGTCGCTATGCAAATTTTTGCCAAAAAAATGGTCTTTAAAGAAGAAAAATTTCCATAATTTATATGTGTTCAAAAACTAGAGGGACAAAAAGAGTCAGCGAAAGAAAATGTCTATTGTCCATCTATGGGCTATGACCAGAAGAGCAAGCTAGATCGCGACAGTGGCTAGGAAAAGAAAACTACATCTTCAGTAATCTCACAAAGACCGGTTGAGTTTTCTGAAGCTCCACTGACATCAGACGTCTGACGTACACACTCAGCAGTTACTGCCTCTGTTTCTGAGGAAGCGACGAGATGTTGAAGATCAGCGTTAATAATGTGGAAACCACAGAAGAAATGTGTGTATCGTGAGAGTGTGTGGTTCCGTGATGAAGCTTGTAATGTTGATTCTGTATTTACCGTAAATAAATCAGTTTCAATCCAAATTAAAACTGAGTGCGTTTTTTGTTCAGTGTCCCAGTGGACGCAATCCATTGTGCTGTGTGTGTGTGTGTGTGTAAGGGTGTGGATTGTGTGTGTGTGTGTGTGTGTGTGTGTGTGTGTGTGTGTGTGTGTGTGTGTGTGTGTGTAAGGGTGCGGTTTGCTGTGTTCTCTGGTTACACTACAAATAATGTAAAGGTCATTTTTCTCTTTAACACAATAAAAACGAACAATAAACTAAAATGAATTCACCAGAAACCAAACAGACAACACTCTATCTCTCTCTGTATCTCTCTCTATCTCTCTCTCCCTCTCTCTCACTCTATCTCTGTCTTTCTATCTCTGTCACATCTCTCTCTGACTCAAACACACAAGTTCTGAGTTTTGTAAGACACTTTTCACACACTCTCACACACACACACACACACACACACACACACACACACACACACACACACACACACACACTTGCATGTATATTATAAAGGTCAAAGTTCAGTCACACCTTCATCAGCTCTAGTTTCAGTGAAGTCTACCAGTTCAAAGTCTCAGAACCCACAAACACAACGGATGATGTAACGACACACACACACATCGTCTTTTCAACTGGAGTTAAACTATCCTGCAGCATCTCCGCAGACGAGAGAGAGATGAAACTGTCCAAACACTGCCACCTATCGAACACTGAGTGTCACTGCGGAGTGAGACAGGGCAAGGAAAAGAAAGAGGGGATAGGAGAAAAGGAGAGGTGTGGGTGGAGAGCGAATGAAAAGCTACCAGAGACTGAAAGCTTCACACGCCGTGGTGCAGGTGAAGTCAGAAGAACCTTGTCTGGCTTTTACCTTGATTCCAGCAGTACAACTCCATCAGAAGAACAGCAGCACCAGCACGTCTTCAACACTCTCTCCAGCGTCTCTCTCACGTTACACTCAAGCCCCGCCTCCAGGGAGCCTCCCACCCACTGCACAGGTGAGTGCTGGACACTGATTGGTGGACAGAAGTGAAAGAGCGTCGTGCTTTTCATTCACACCACACAAACGACGTGAGGGTTTGTGGAGCAAGAAGACACACATCGCCCATGTCTGGGTGTTCTCAGTTCACAAGAGAAAAATAGCGAAAAGACGTTTATTAATGGTGCACCTTCTAGTCCCAAAACACAGTAATTAGAGTCATTTTCTATAGGACTATAGGGCCCACTTGAAATCCTAACATGTTTAAAAAACTGAGTGCGTATTGTGATACATTTATAAAAATTGAGTGTGCACCTTATAATCAGAAAAAAAATGTTGTGTTTTTTCCAAGTACAGTAATCCCTCGTTTGTCGCGGTAGATACGTTCCAAGCCCGACCGCGATGGGTGAAAAAGTGTCTGTTGTGTATGTGAAAAAAGAAAATACTAATTCTAATCTAAATATTAATGGTGTGCCTCATAGTCACAAATGTTCCGTCTATAGGACAGATTTAAAATCCTAACATATGTTAAAAAATTTGAGTATGCGCCATATAATCTGAAAAAAAAAATGTTTTTGTCGTGTATATGAAAAAAAAATAAATTGGGAAAAAACTTTTGTTAATGATGTGCCTTATAGTCCCAAAAGCAATTACTGTAATTTTTGCATTATAGGGCCCAACTAAAATTCTAATAAATGTTTAAAAATAGAATGTGCACCTAATAATATGAAAAAAATATTTTGCCATGTATGTGGAAAAAAAAAAATTGAAAAACACTTTTATTAGTGATGTGCTTTAAAGTCGCAAAATATGGCAATTACTATAATTTTTGGCTCACTTAAAATCCTAAAAAATTGTGTGTGTGCGAGTGTGTCCCTTATAATCTGAAAAAAATGTGTGCCTTGTATGTGAAAAAAATAACACTTAGTGGTAGAACCAGTCGTAGGGGGGATTCGAACCGGCAACCTTTTGGACACCAGTCCAAAAAATAAACTACTATATACTTAATATAATACTACTAAATATAAAATGTATTACTTTAATATCACGGTTTGTAAAGTAACGCTTTCTGAACTCTTTCAAGTTTGGTCAAAATGAAACAATCAGCTAGACTCTATAGATTCTGATATATCTGAAACAGAATTAACCCTCAGTGGATTTTAATGGAGTTTTTCTTTCTAAACTGTGACACACAGACAAGTACTTAGTAGTGCTCACTTTTCCCTCAATAGTGTGCAATCAGAACTGCTGAACACTGACCTGAAAACAGCAGCAGTATGAATATAATAGAACAGAAAAAAGCAAACAAGTTACACAGAAACAGATGAACAGATGATTTCTAACAACTTAAACTCCTGTTAAACTTTGTACAGTTTTAAAAGGTCGTTTAGAGGATTGTTCTCCAGAAGAGCATTAGTGAGGTCAAACACAGAGACATAAGAAGGTCTGGCTCATCATCCATGTCTTTAAGGACCTTGTGATTAGCCGTCATGTTGGAACAATTTAAAACTCTTACTATAAAGTTTCGAGCATGAAAGTGTCAGGTGTGCTAAAGATTAACAGTTAGTCCATAAAACCTCATAAAACTCCAAAAACAGCCTGACAACAGAATCCACCACAGTCCTGCTTTCACGACAACCAGAATAATGATTTAAAAATGTTCACTGTGAATCAGGCTAAAACTGTATAGGTTTTATTTAGGGCTGTCAACGATTTTTTGTAACTAATTAATCACACTTTCCTGACCAAATGAATCGAGAATAATGGCAATTAAATGACTAACCATTGTAATGTTGGATATTGAGGTGTAATATGTAAACTAATGTAAACTCAACACTAAAAAAACACTAGTTTAAACACTGCAATATAATTTGGTATAATTTTTGTTCAATTTGCAAAATATTTTCTTTGTTTTTCAACCCTCCAAGGACGAGTATTATCTTTATTCAAGATAAAACACACAAAAAAGTCATTTCTAACATGAACCATGTCTACAAAAAGCTTAGAACGTCTGTTTTTACCTATAAGTGTAAGTAAATACAGTATTGTCTGTTTATCTAATCTCTATGAATCTAAAGCTTCGGCTTGTTGAACAGAGATTTGATCCGACCGAGAATTCTGACGAGCAAGTTATTTGCAGTTGAAAAGGAACTGCGTCTGTAAAAATGGAAAAGCAGGTCGAGTCTCGGTTTTAACAAGTTATTTCAAGAACATTCAAAACACTGTGAACGGAGAAGAGATCGATGAGACAAGAAAGTGTCTTGTTAAACAGTTTGTGCCTAATAAGCAGCAGGTCGTAATGAGCCGCACCTGGTGACACAATTGGGCCTATTCACCGAAACTTAAAAACTGCAGCTGTGATTAACGGCGTTAAAAATCAAATGACACCAATTAAGCATTTAAAACTCGCATGCATCAACGAGTTTATTATTTCCCCAACCACATAATGACGAAAAACATACAAACCCTGAAAATCATAAATAGTCACCCCTGGTTTATTTTCAGCCGTCTAGATTTACATTCCATGGAACCACTGTTCCTCGACTCAACTACAGGCCACGTGACAGGTGAAGGTCTCTAGCTAATGATGTCAGAAAAATGGCGACTTGTGCACAGAGTGTGCTATCACAGCTCTATCATAACTCTAATACCATTAGCCAATGACCATGAGATGTTTAGTCGGGGACATTCCATGAAAGGCTCAAGTGGCCACTGAGGTAACAGAGTTCCAGAGAGCAGAGGGTTTTTTCACTAGTGTTCTAGAAGCATTTGTTCTGAGAGGATAAGTAAACGCATGGAGGGATTCCCTGAGCAGAAGTCATTACAGAAGCTCTCATTGTCCTGAAGATGGAAACTTCCAGTCTATTAATATCGCTGACTCCGCCGGGACCTATAAGCTTTTCCTCTGTAATCACTGCAGCTTCCTTCAGCTTTTTCTGACGTCAAAGCTGCAATACTGCATGTACCGTCCAAATGTGTGGCTGGAGAACCACTTTGCGTCAAAAGCACCTACTTATGGCCCTTCGAGGAGCCAAAAGCAGCAACGCAAGCGTCTGAGCGAAACATGCTCAACAGATGTGGACGAACCTTCCACCGCGTCTGCTCAGATCTGTCCAACACATTAGACTGTCCAGTGAAGTCACATTGAAACCAAACATGACAACCCGTTGTGCGGTTTCCATGATGCAGTTCGCTGACAGGATTTACTGTTGGAGCTCAGACGGTGTGAAGAAACATGAAGGTGAAGAGATTCAGTTTGTAGTTGACTGGAGATTTAACGTCACATATCACTGACATCTATCAGTTGCTTTATTATACGCATTTCAGAAATATATATAGTTTAATTAAAAGTGTAGAAATTAGGGTGTACACAATGATAAAATGACACTTTCCGCCCACCTTCTTAGGTTCGCCTCACTAGTATCAGGTCAGACACTCATTTCCCTTCCTGACACAGATTCAACAAGGTTCCGGAAACATTCCTCAGAGATTTTGGTTCATTTTGACATGATAGTTATGGTGGCAAGTAAATCTCCCCCACACCATCAGTAGCCTGAGTTGCTGACACGAGGCAGGAGATCCATGCTTTCTGAAGTCCAGACGCATCAGACCAGACAATACTTTTCCACCTTCTATTGTCTAATTTGGTTGCTTCAGTGTTAACTGTAGCATCTGTTTGCTGTTATCTGACAGAAGCGGCACCCGGTGTGGTCTTCTGCTGCCGCAGCGCATCCTCCTCAAAGTTTGAGTGTTGTGTGTGTGTCAGAGAAGCTCTTCTGCACCTCGGTTGTAGCGACTGGTTATTAGAGTTACTGTATAGAAAGATATCAGCTGTAATCAATAGATCTGACGCCAACAACTGTTCAAAGTCCCTTAAATCATCTTTCTTCTCCAATGAGATATATGACTAAATGCATTTAGTTGCTCTCACGTGATAGGCTGATTCGTTTGAGTTAACGAGCAGTTGGACAGGTGAACCTAATAGTGTATGAAGACACAAAATAAACCTTAAGGGTCATCATATACAGTACAACACACCAGCTGTTTGTATGTGTGTGTGTGTGTGTGTGTGTGTTTAATTGACATCGCTGTTGCACGATTGTTGTGCGAGTGTCAGTATGCTGAGTGTGTGACTTCTGAAGGATCACAGACATCTTGAAAACTACAATTTTACTGGCATAAAAACGACACGATATCCATGTAGAATAGACGGTGAAATGAAGCACTGTCCCCAGACGAGGTCGGTTCACAGTCGAGCCAGAGGAATGTGCAGTGACAGTTAAACCGGGATCCATCACAATCACAGGGAGTTTAGAAAAGTCACACTGCATCTATAATGAAGACAGAAGAGCGGACCGGTTCAGCCCCGGAGAAATCCTCCTCACACCAGCGTGTGGACAAGACGAAGAGCCGAATCTCCTCGCTCAATCAAACCTGCTCGACATGCGCTGAGCACACACCGAACATGAGCAAACACTTCCTCCACATCATGGAATTTCATGGAAAACTGTAAATACTGGCACAGGAGCATTACCCAGATGTGACACACGCACGGAGGAATACAGGTAGAGAGGAAGTGTCCGCTAAAAGACCAAACGCATCTTCACGGTCGCTAAAGAGCAGGTTTTCTAGCCATTCTGATGAAAACTAATTCCGAAAACAAACATCTTGGATGATTTCTGGCTTCTCTGAACACAATGGCCCAACACTTCCCTTCACATTCCACACGCCCCTCATCCTGACTCTTGATCTGACCTAGGGTCTGTGCTGGTACCTTTCAAGTTGCTGATCTCCTGCTGAATGGATCGGACCGTCATGGCCGGTTCTTCTGAGCCGAGGTCTCGGTCGGTCCTCATGCCGTCAGGTTCTTGCGTGTCTAACTTCACTTACTACGCATAAAATCAGCACGTTATCCGGGCAGAGACACACCCCTGATTAATATTCATGGAGGGCCAGCCAATCTGTGCACTGCTGTGCCGCCCACATGAAGCAAGTCATGTCAACATACCAGGACAAAGACTTCTTTAAATCGTCTTAAAGACTTAAAATTTAGCATCTACTTTGTTCATATTTATGTATTATAATTGTTATTAAACTCAAATCAAATACTTTTTTTACCATTACTTTTTTGTGTATAAATTCAGATTGTGAAGGTTTTGGCACTTCATTTGTACATTTTTGCAATTCTTTTGTAGTAACAGTAAAATATGTTTGTAGTAACAGATGAAATTAAGTTTATTACAAAATACAATGAAACTCTACTTATTATACACTCAACCATACTAATAATCAAATACTTATATTGTTTATGAAACCATAACAAGTTTGTTATTTGTTTATAATTTGATTTTACACTTAATAATACCCTTTTTGATATTTTAATAACTTTTTTAAAATACATTTATTTATTAAAACAAAAAAACAAAGGCCAATTCGAAAGTTAATTTTGAAGTCATGATATTTTTTGCGCACTTTGAAGAATAAGCATTCTCAGATTTTTCAGCGTCTCACCTCAGGAATAAACGACGGCTTAACTTCCCTTTCCGGTTCTACAGGACAAAGAAAGTCGTGCTGGTTCTGGAGACAAAGGCCAGCAAAAGATGAAGGCTTTTATTTATGTTTGAGGAAATGAAGAAGAGGAAACGGTTTGAGCAGAACCAGCACAGTCTTTCTTTCAGCTATTGAAGACCCTGAAACTGACCCGTGTCCAGAAAACACCATTGAAATCAATCACACACACTCCCAAACGATCAATCCCTCTAGGATTTGTTTGTGCTGGTAATTTCCGGAAAATCGTGGCACACGTGCTTTATTATTGGAGCAAACAAAACTCTTCAACTGAAACGTTTTCCCAATCCAGATGAATTATATCCTCATTAATATTACAATAGTTCTGATCAGAATCATCTACTGGTCGAGTACGCTTTCAGCTTTTCAACGATTAATAGTGTCTTCAGTGGCACGTTTGTATCAGGAAAGATCTGGAGGTGGTTTTGTTGTTAGTTCTGAGGTTTAGTTTACTATAGTAATAAAAACTGAGTTGGTTTAATCACTTTACCTTCTTAAATTAAATCTACAGACATGGAACGTTAAAATAAATTTGAAATAATATCAGTTCACCGGTTAAACACAGATTAATGTGACTACAGTAATCCCTCGCTACTCCGCGGTTCGACTATCGCGGATTCACTGCATTGCGGATTTTTTTTCTTTATTACGTATATTCGCGGATTCATTTTTTCCCGATGTAGTGCGTGTGTGAAAATTAATATCTCCGCGGGGACGACTACGCAAAAAAAGTGTTTTAAAAGTCTGAATAAGTGTTAAATAAATATGTAAATGTTGTTCCTCCACTTCGCGGAAATTCACCTATCGCGGTCGGGCTTGAAACGTATCTATCGCGATAAACGAGGGATTGCCGTATTAGGAGAATAATAAATGTAGCTAAATTACATTAGTAGGAAAATAAATCAAATGTTTCTGTATTGTGATCTGCATTTTGTGATCACATGACCAGCTCGCTTCAGGTCAACATTGTTTTTTTTTTCCAGGGAAAAAACCTTCATTTTTTAAAAAAAAACAATAAATCAGAGAAAGAACAGATTTGTGATGGATGAAAAACAGCGGATCAGTGCTGAACATTCCTGCTCTGTGAGCTCATCCAGACCCAGTATCTCTGGATCATCCCGGGATTAAACCTCGAATGTCCAAACTCACACACCTGAACGACTCGAACACCAGAGAAACACAGAGTTAGAAACAGAGAGAGAGAGAGAGAGAGAGAGAGAGAGAGAGAGAGATACAGAAACAGAGAGAGAAAGAGAAAGAGAGAGAGTATAAAAAAAACAAACAAACAGATGGTGATCACAGGAGAAGAATGAATGGAATGGAATGGAGTGAATTGGAAATAGTCAAGACATTCGACTTTTACACACACACACACACGCACACACACACACACACACACACACACACACACACACACACACACACACACACACAGTACAGCCGTTGGATCAGGTATGCGCTTCTTGAAAACGAAAAGCTTATTGTTTTTTTTCCCCCACAATTTCTTTGGAATCAGAGAAAACGCACATTGGTTCCTCAAACGTTGAAGCTCAGTAACATATCACATACATGAATTACACTAAACACATTACTGAGCAAACGTTTGGGAATCTTAAGTGTTCTGATGTGCTAGTCATTACCAACTTCACAGTTTAACACACACTCCGACCCGAACTATCATCAAGTAAACAAGGCGTCGCACCGACAAAATGTGAGTAATAAAACATTCACAGTAGTTGCATTTTTCTGTCATTTTGACCAAAATGCAGTCATGTGACAGCATCCACATCACTCATCGGCCAGTCAAGTGTCATTGTAGTATTTCCTAATGAAACTCCTGGAAGTAAATAAAGCGAATAGACAAACACTTTTTTCTCAGTTTGGAGGGATGATTGCGCTGGCTTAGTATCGATTGCTTGAGACAAACAGTCGACTCCACTTAAGTGCAAGTCACTTACGTGCAAGATTAACTTAAGTGCACGTCAGTCTTCGGTCCCGTTTTTAATCCCATCCATGAGATAGGGAAGTTGCTCTGTTTAAGTGCAACATCTGATAAGTGCAATCTCCGCTTAAGTGCAAGCGCAATACTTTTCAGAAAAATCGCAGTTAGGTTTTTTCCCCCAAAATCGTGCAGCTCTGCACCAGGCAGACATGTACAAATATATCCCCTCAAAATTATACGTTAGACAAATGAACAAATGCCTGAAGCAAAACATGAAAAAAGAAGCATGTTTTTAAATAAATGTTACAATTTCTAGCATTTTAATTTCTATGTGTCCGGCTCATTAATACCAGTAAAACCAGCTTCGTCACTAAAGGCAGCCAATCACTGTGCTCTGATAGAAGCAGCCAGCCAATCAGAGAGCTTGAACAACACAGGGGGACACACAGAAATAGTGTCCAGCCAATCACAGGTCACAGTGGTCACTCACAGGAAGATCTTACAGCAGCTGCACGACATTTCTGATGCCCCATGACACGTCACACACACACACACACGCACACACACACTTCACCAGCTAAAAATAAAACAACAGCGAAAGAGAGATCTGAACCCGAAAAACTTCTCAAATGAGTAATGACTGAATACCAGCAAGAGCGAGAGAGAAATAGAGAGAAAGAGAGACAAAGAGAAAGACAGATAGAGACAGAGAATGAGAGAGGGAA
>MU204346.1:499446-504446 GCA_017309775.1 Paedocypris sp. Pulau Singkep | reverse complement strand
AACTATCTGTAGAGAGAGAGAGAGAGAGAGAGAGAGAGAGAGAGAGAGAGAGAGAGAGAGAGAGAGAGAGAGAGAAATGTAAAGAAAAAGAAATATAGAACAAATGAAAGGAAGAAAAAGTGATCAGATGAGCAGAAAAAAGGTAAAGGAAGTACAACAGAAACATACAAAAGAGGAAAACAAAACAAGAAAGAAGAGAAAGAGAAGAATAACCTTCATTTAACCTTAAACTATCTGTAGAGAGAGGGAGAGAGAGAGAGAGAGAGAGAGAGAGAGAGAGTGGGAGGATGAGAAACAAGAGCGAGCGACGCATCTTCTCGTCTGCTGTGACTTAATAAGGAGAGAAGCAGAAGCTCAGTGTTCACGGCCGACCAGTCGTGATCCAGCACAGATCTCACACTGGAAGTGGAGCAATATTTATAGTTCGGTGCTGGTAAGAGAATGAGGTTGAGCGATTCACACCGTATCCCCCCAAAAACATCCGGACACACACACACACACACACACACACACAGTCTCAACAATACAGGCCAACTCTTAAACCACTGCTCTGCTTGTGAGTGTGTGTGTGTAGGTGTGTGTGTGTAATACTTGCACGAGTAATAAGAGAGGGATGAGACACAAGCGAGGAAGGAGACAAGCAAGAGAGGGGGATGAGACGTGCGGGCAAGCGATTAGATGATTAAAAGAGGGATGAGATCGGCACGCAAGGGATCAGACGTGTGAGAAAGAAATGAAATGTGTGCAACAGAGGGATGAGATATGCACGAGAGACGGATGAGACACGAAAGAGAGAAATTAGACATGCACAAGACAAATCAGCAGGGATGAGAGAGACACCTATGAGAGTGATTAGACGTGTGAGAGAGGGATGAGACGTGCACAAAAAGGATCAGATGCGTGAGAGAGGAATGAGACAAGTAAGAGAATGATGAGACATGCAAGAGAGGGAAGAGACATCAATAGAAGGATGAGACATGCATGAGAAGAATCAAATGCATAAGAGAGGAATGAGACACATAAGAGAATGATGAGACGTGAGAGAGGGATGAGACATGCATGAGAAAGGGATGATACATGTAATAGAATGATGAGGTGTGTGAGAGAGGGATGAGGCACGTAAGAGAAGGATGAGATGTGCACAAGAACGATCTGATTCGTGAGAGAGGAATGAGACACGTAAGATAATGACGAAACGTGTCTGAGAGGAATGAGACATGTATTAGAAGGATGAGACGTGTCGAAGAGGGATGAGACACATATGAGAAGAATGAGACATGAGTCTGAGAGGAATGAGACACAAATGAGAAGGATGAGACATGAGTCTGAGAGGAATGAGACACATATGAGAAGAATGAGACATGAGTATGATAGGAATCAGACACATAAGAGAAGGATGAGACATGAGTCTGAGAGGAATGAGACACATATGAGAAGGATGAGACATGCACAAGAAAAATCTGTTGCATTAGAGAGGAATCAGACACATAAGAGAGGGATGAGACGGGTGAGATATGGATGATGCACGAGATAAATCATACGTATGAGAGAGAATGAGACTTGCGAGAAATCAGACACGCCTATAGACCACGTGTTTAATGGCAGCAACAAAAAGTGTCTCGTCGCACCCGTACCGCTCACGTAATGACTTTCCCATCACTGAGACTACTATTGAGATAACTCGAGGTTGTCTTCTTTGTGGGCGTGGCCACATCATAAGTACACACCCCCAGGTTCAGTTGGAATGCTACAGTCACATCCAGACAAGACTGACATCAAACACACAACCAGCAGCTTCAGTTTAGATCAATAACATTTGTTTAAGTTTGCTTTTCTGTTCCGTTTACACACCGTTCTGGAATTATTCTGCTTTTTGTTTTCGTTTTGTAAATCAATCGAGTCTAAACTGACTTTTGCTCCTCATTGTAACAAGCCAGAATTGTGAGATTTGGAATGATTCTAAGACGGTGAAAGAATCTGCTCAGTGTTCGTCTGAACGGAACAATCAGGGTGAGTAATGAGATGAAAAGATCAAAAGACAAAGAAGCTTATCTGATCTTTATCTGAGGGGATTGACACTGTGCCTGCATATTCCTTCACCAAGAACCGACAGATGAATGAAAGAGACGTGAGCTGGTCTGGTCAGAATCCCCATTAAACCAATCACAGCGGACACACCCACACACACACACACACACACACACACACTAACACACAGAGCAGTGGTCCGCTTCTCTCTCTCTCTCTCTCTCTCTCTCTCTCTCTCACACACACACCCACACACACACACACACACACACACACACACTAACACACAGAGCAGTGGTCCGCTTCTCTCTCTCTCTCTCTCTCTCTCTCTCTCTCTCACACACACACACACACACACACACACTTAACAAGATATATGAAGAAGATGCATAGAGCATGTAAAGTAAAGTCACCCAAGTAAAGTGAAGTCAACCAAGTAAAATAAAGTCAACCAAGTAAAGTGAAGTCAACCAAGTCTAATAAAGTCAACCAAGTGAATTAAAGTCAACCAAGTCAAATAAAGTCAACCAAGTAAATTACTGTAAAGTCCACCAAGCAAAGTAAAGTCAGCCAAGTCAATTAAAGTAAAGTCAACTAAGTAAAGTCAACCAAGTAAAATAAAGTCAACCAAGTAAGAGTTTCAGGGTTGAAGTGGAACTAAAGGTTTACATCTGGACAGTCACTCACACTAACATGGCATGTGCCTCAGTGTAACTCAAGAAAGACCATCACCTGCACACACACACACACACACACACACCGTACCTTTATATTTCTCTCGCACGCTCTCGTAGGCCTGAATAAAGTCCAGTTCGTCTGCATCCGGAGGCAGACACATGCTCTCAAACGCAGCCATCGCTGTGAAGCGCGCGTGTGTGTGTGTGTGTGTGTGTGTGTGGCTGTGCTCGCTCCCTCTCTGAACTTCATCTGAACACACACACACACACACACACACCCCCGACTGGAATAGCAGCAGTCAGTATGGCAGGCCGTTTGAGCACATCACGCCCAAAGTAGAAGACACCGTCAGAGATCAGGGTAAATGAATGCACATCACACCAAGACTACAAGAGGCAAGATGTTATTATGCTGTTATTATGAATGGCATAGTTCTTTAAAGCCTCTACAAATGCTTCTAAAGCAGCTTGACCGCGTGTGGCGATCTGAGAAAAACAACCAAACTCAAACCGACGCATTTCTCTGGTCACGGTCAGTTACGGTTAACGAAGTCTCGAATCACATCATGATACATGACAAAAACGCTTTACTTTAAGAGATTTAAAACGGCCTGCCACGGAAGCTCCGCCTCTTAAAGGGACAGGCCACTCTAAATGACCTGAACACCTGACTCTGTCTTTTCTCACTCCCAGCAGGGTCGTGTGTGGAATGAAATGACGATGACCTTTATGACGCAAGCATTTGTCTCTCAGAAGACGTTTGACAAGTCAACTGACTTTCTGCCGTCAGTTCAACGTACGCACACATTGTTTCTTCATTTGATTGTCATCTATTTTTGACACATCTGTAGTTTTGTGTCCCTCGCCAGAACGGAACAAATAAAAGACTTTATTTAAAGAAAGAAAGAATGGACAGAAAGGGAGAGAGAAAAACATGGTTGTAAAAGAACAAAGAGTTTTTGTTTGTGGAGAGTGTGTGAAGACAAAGAAGGATTGACTTCTTCAGAGCGTCCATCAGGCTACACAGCATTAGTCAAAGACGCTTCCGACACTGTGACATGGCAGTTGTACTGTTTTCTTCCTGTCTGTCTTGTTCTAAACGCACGAGAGAAAGAGAGAGAGAGAGAGAGAGAGAGAGAGAGAGAGAGAGAGAGAGAGAGAAAGGGGAAAGGGAGGGGTGGCATACGCAAAGATCGAGATAATCTGTAAGATGAAAGCTAGTGAGGAGGAATAAATTGAGTACAAAATTAAGTACCAAAAACTTGGTGGAAAGAATAAATGCAATACTTAAATGTTTGGAATGACTGTTTTTGATCCTTAAGAATAAAAATACATTCTGGACTGTTAAATAAACAGAGAGAGAGAGAGAGAGAGAGAGAGAGAGAGTGTGTACAATGTGAGACCTGTTTGGATTTTATTCAGGCTGTTCAGTTTAACAGTTCAATATCAAATGAATTTAGGCGTTTTGTGAAATAAATATCTCTAATAAATAATTAATCAATTTGAAAGTCGAGGCACGTACGTATATGTTTAAAGCAGTAAAAAACATTCATTAAGTCCTAAAAGCATTCTCAAAGTCGTTAAGTCACATAAATTTAGGGGCCCGGGACCCCGTGTCACAGCCGGGCCCCTCAGAGCCGCAAACACACACGCACAGTGTAGCACAGAGAGGTGTGAATGTGTCTGTGCCGGGATTCTCCGCGGCTTTAATGTGTCGTCCAGCTTCTTTAACCACCTGAGACATTCCGTCTTTAACTGAAGAACAGGTGCGACACGTTACTGTGAGCTAGAATTACAGCACACACCGCAAATCAAACGCCAGCGGAGTGTGTGTGTGTGTGTGTGGTCTGAGAGAGACGGCGAGACATGAAGAGAGAGAGAGAGAGAGAGAGAGAGAGAGAGAGGTTGAGAAAAAGATAGAGATTAAATGAAAGTGCGTGAAAGAGAGTAGACGTGGGAGAGAGAGACAGTGAGACAGAGTGAGAAAGGGAGTGACTGACAATGAGACGGAAAGAGAAAGAGTGAGACAGAGAGAAAAAGGTGAAAGAGAGAGTGAGAGACATAAATAATTAGAGGCAGCAAGAGTGAGACAAAGAGAGCGGCAGTGAGACAGAAAGAGAGACAGTAAGATATAGTTAGAGAGAGAGAGAGAGAGAGAGAGAGAGAGAGAGAGAGAGAGAGAGAGAGAGAGAGAGAGAGAGAGAGAGAGAGAGAGAGAGAGAGAGAGAGAGAGAGAGAGAGAGAGAGAGAGAGAGAGAGAGAGAGAGAGAGAGAGAGAGAGAGAGAGAGAGAGAG
>MU204346.1:476983-492096 GCA_017309775.1 Paedocypris sp. Pulau Singkep | reverse complement strand
ACGGTTGTACTCCCTCTCTACCGCTATTTTTAATTTACTTTACCAATTATTTTAAATCCCTTAAACTTATGGTCAAACTTAACAAAAGGCCCAGAAATCTTGTAAAGTGTATTTCTAAGTCTCTACTTTTCTAGTGCTCCTATAATTGTTATGTTGTGCTTTTTTTTTTTTTTGTTTGTTTTTTATTATTTTTTTTGTTATATATCTCCTTTTTGTTTTTGGAATGGTCTGTATATAATTTGTACTTTGTGTATTTCATTGATTGTATTTCAGAGGGTATTGTTGTGTTTTTTGAAAGTTCTAAATGTTTTGTAAAATTATTTACAATAAAAAAAAAAAAAAAACTTTCCTCCATCAACTTATCTGTAGGGCGGAGCGTAACGTTACGGCCCGCCCATGTCGATTCCTAATGGTTGTAAGCCAGAGCGTGATGTAGGGCGGAGCGTAACGTTTCACCCCGCCCACGTCGATCCCTATTGGATGTGAGTCAAATAATGACGTCGCGGCAACGTTTCTCCATTAACTTATCTGTAGGGCGGAGCATAACGTTACGCCCCGCCCGATGTCGATTCCTGTTGGTTGTAAGTCAAACAATGACGTCGCTGCAATCGAAAAACAATACTTGTGAATTAAAGATTCTTTACAAACGATGAACTTATTTGTTCAGCTTTTAGACGTGTACAAATCTCAATGGCGTTTTTTTTTTTTAAATGTACACTTGGTTTGTGATGTGCTGACTGGTTTGTGATGCAAAGTCCCAAGAACATGGATGGACTTGTTTTTCCGGTTTAGTTAACCGGTTTTAGGAAAGCTGTTACTATAAATCAAAATTTCAACCAGTCGAATATTTTACAGCTTTTTTATTTATTGCTAATAATATGCATACTACATAAAATTGCAATTAGGTCAAATTAATACTTTTTTGAGTATTCAGAACTTTGCCATTTATGAGTTTGAATTATAAATAAAATGAAATTACAGATGAGAATTATCTGAACAAATGTTATGTTTTAAGTAATTGTGAGTATATGGATAAAGGTAACTGTCACCTTACACCCTACAAAAGAAGTTGTAAAGAGCAGCTGCGGCTCAGTGGTGTTTCTCCTGCCTGGTGGAGATCCAGATTCGATTCGAAAGGGTTGTTAAACATCAGAATAGTTTATAAATACAAACATGACAAGATTGAATTATGATGACGAATGAACTTCACTTTTATTTATTTACAATTATACTGTTAATAGTTATTTCAACATAGTTTGTCTCTTGAGTCTCTTGACAGATTTTCTTTCTTCTTCAGACCTGTAATGAAAAGTATAATATAGAGTGACCATATTTTGATTTCCAAAAAAAAAAAAAAAACAGGTTCCCTTAAGAGATTAAAGAACATCCAGCACCTTCATTAGAAAAAGTCTTGAAAACATGGTACAGTCCAAGCTCAGAAAGCCTCGTACACCGGACATTTTCGTCAATGTATAAAACCCGCACGGACGCCACGTGTTCGAGAAGAATCAAAAGAGGACGATTGGTCACCCTGAAAAATACATTTAACGAACGCAGTAATGTAAATCCTTTTACAGTTACTAATGTAAAATATTTTTTACAAAGACTGTTATTACTTCGAGGCTAGTTTATAGTAAAACACCCTCCGCGGCAATGAAAATATGCATGATTTATATTTAAAGATATATAGTATATCCATGACACATAACGCATGCACTGGGAAAGACAAAAATCTCAAATGCATTAAAAACACACACACACAAAACACTTGCGCACTAATATATAGACTCATTATAGACTTTAAATAACAAATTGCACATAAAACGAAGCGGATGCACACACTCACCATGCAGCAAAAGCTCTTAGTCTTTACTTTTCCACCAGATTTGATGTACCTCAACGTCATTTTTACCAATAAGAATGGGACGTTTCGCCCCGCCCTCCTCGATCTGCGGGCTGCAGACAGGGGCTTCTCAATTTTGTTGCGCAAAAAAGCGGTGCCACAGTTTTTTGTACAAAGCCGGTCAATTTACGTACACACATGATTGCCTTTTGAAAAAAAAAAAAAGCGACAACCGGCTTTAATAGTAACCAAAACTTGAATAGAAAAACACACCTTGAAACATTTTATAATGGCTGATGAATCAAATGTGCGGTTCAAATAGAAAATCAAGTCATAGGTGAAGAATGAAACCAATAAAAGACCTTTATCTGAATGCCAGTTCAACAACCCAAAAGGTCGAATGGTGACTTGATTTTGCCTCAAGAGTTTGGCCGTCTGATAGCTGTTGGTATCTCCTGCGTTTAACTGAAAGCTGATTTGACCACACCGTACCAACTGTATTTTGTCCATGCTTATAACTGAGAGCCGAAGTCCACCATCAGCCTGGCGTACAGGGGGTTGGTAAAGGTGGAGGTGACGGTGTGTATGCGAGTGAAGGCGTGTGAGTTGGAGATGCTGTAGAAGGTCAGAGTTCCAGCAGCACAGTCCATGAACACTCCCGCTCTGTTTGTACGTGGAACAGGAATGGCTGCCACCAGACGCTGACGTTCAGTGTGGTGATGGAGGACGAATGTGCCACAGGGCCACGCCACAGACCAGGAGGTCTGGTACGCCTCATTATTACGGTGGCTGATGGCACATTGCCCAGTCACTTGGGCTTTCTGTCCACCTTTAAACTTCACCGACATCACTACGCCCCGTCGACCGTCCCATTCGACGTCCCAGAAGCAGCGTTCACTCTCCTGGAGAAAGTGTCTGCTGTACTGCAGCCGGTCTGGACGACGAGGAAATGACTGCTTCAGGACTTCATAGGTCAGCGTTCCAGGTTCCTGAGAGAGTCCAACTTCAGAGCTCATGTCCAGCACAGCACTATATCCGTCTGAAGACGAGAACAGAGACATCACAACATAACTGACAAATGTCCGAAATGCTGGAAAAGAAAATTGCTACTGAAAAAAAACAAGTTAGAAATGAATTAGCAACTGCTGGAAAAATATTACACATCTATATTGAACTCTATATGCTTCTAGACATGGTCAGGATGATCTGCTGCAGTTCAAACCAAGAATTGGAATGACAAAGAACGTTGACAGTGATGTCAGAGTGTTTTAGAAACTGCTGATCTAGACGGATTTTCACACACAACCACCTCTAGAGTTTACAGAGAATGACCAGAAATAGAGAAAATATCCAGTGAGCGGCAGTTCTCTGGAGCAAATGCCTTGTTGAGGTCAGAGGTCAGATGTCAGAGGAGAATGACCAGACTGGTTTCAGCTGATAGAAACAGTAACTCAAATAACCAGTCACTACAACCGAGGCCAGAAGAGCTTCTCCGACACAGACAAAACACTCAAACTTTAAGGAGGATGAGCTGTGGCAGCAGAAGACCACACTGGGCGCCGCTCCAGTCAGATAACAACAGCTAACTGACACACACACACACAACAAAATTGGACCATAGGAGATTAGACAAATGTTCTCGGCTCTTATCTCTTCTCTCTTTGGGCAAAAAAATACAGTATATATCTTTTTTTCCCCCTTTTAAACAGCCATACATTAAAGTGATTCAGTGTGTGACCTACACTTCAGCAGTCCGGCTGTAATCATGTGCTCTCCTTCGTGATTCATCCTATCAACACACAAAGACAAGATCGCAAAACTTCTTTAAAATGACTTACTGCGATGCACAAAATTCTCTTGAAATATTAAAATACAAATATATAATAGATAATATGCCTCTTCACAAATTAGTAACGTAAGTTTAAGCCAGGGGTGGGTAAACTTTTTGATTCGTGGGCCACAATAAGTTCTAACGTTTGACAAAGGGGTCGGACCAGGAGCAGACTGATGGAATAAATGGACAACCTCACCACACTGGAGAAAAACTACATATGTTGGGATATAGAGGAAACATGTGCTTTAATTCCAAATGAAAATGAAGAAAATGTACAACAAAATATCTGACTTTGGAAAAAGACATCTGACTTTCATACAATTATTTTGTTTACAATCTTGGCGGGCCGGTTTTTAAAAGTTTAATATGGCCCCAGGGCCTTAGTTTGTCCATGCCTGGTTTAAACGTTTACAGGACTTATTTTCCAGTCACTATTGGTTTACACTAGTCATTGTGCAGATGTTAAAAAAGTGTGGCTTCACGATTGAAACCGTCTGACAAACACATCCAAGTGAGGTGAGTGGTGAAGCAGGTACTTGAGCTCCTGCAGCCGGCAGCGAGGATCCTCCTGTCTGGCCTTCAGCAGCTGGACTCCAGCATCTCCAGGACTGTTGTACTGCAGGTCCAGCCGTCTGAGGTGCGAAGGGTTGGAGATCAGAGCAGAGGACAGATACCAGCAGCTCACCTGTGTCACCATACAGCCACATAGTCTACAAACAACAAGAACAACTGTCACCCAGGCTAATCCAAAACCTCCCCAGACTGAAGTTCTGCACCTGAGTGTCTCCAGGCCACAGCTGATGTTCTTCAGGGCTTCACACAGCAGCTGGACTCCTGAATCTCTCAGGTGGTTGTCGCTGACGTCCAGCTCCTTCAGAACACAGTCCGAGGCCTGAAGAGCTGCAGACAGATGCTCGCAGCCTTGTTCCGTCAGATTACACATCTGCATTCTGAATTAAAAAAAAAAACGACATTACTTTTCTATGCTATAAATATGAGTACATAGTAAAACTATAAGCTAAAGACAAATTGTAAGTGTCAAGTTCTGGCACGCAAAGCCTTACCACATTAATATTCGGTGAAATAGTTTCTTCAGTAATCTAACGTAATTACTTTTTCCTCCGTTACAACGCCGTTACCGTTACTGACAAAAATGCGGCCTTATTTTAATTGGGGTCACCGAGTTCGTCTGAGATCAGGGTCTGCACTGTGTTTTTCTAAGGTGTGTGTTTGTGGGCGGGGCATCACTGGTGATGGGTGTGTCTGTGAACGTGGTACGACTGAAAACGTGACGATTGGTTAAGATTAGGGCTGTCAAAGTGAACGCGTTAACTCATGCGATTAATTAAACTAGTTTAATCGCGCCAAATTTTATTAACGCCATTAATCGCACGGTATTTCTGGTTCGCCGTTTTTTTTGCAAAGCTGAAATCACAGCAATTATTTTTTAATTTTTGTATGAAATTTTTGTAATTATTTAATTCTGGTACATTAAGTATTATATTGAGAGCAGAACGCTTCTTGCTAAACGGTTGACTTTTGTGAGAAAGAAATTACTGTAGGCTACACTACGTCTACCAGTTGAGTGACAGTTTTTCCATTTAATTTTGGTACATTTATTGACATTTGTTTTATTTTTACACTAATTTATATTTAGACCAGTTTTGGTGCTGTGCAATAAATAGTAAAAGTTCGAAACCATCTTTTGTGTTTTATTATTAACTATACTAATGATAATATTTACAATAATAGTGTGGCGACCTGCTTGATTACGTGTCTCCACAGGTTTTCCACGATGATGTCATTGATGACTGATGACAATGTGGATGTTTTGTTGGTTACTTAAATGTTATTGTTACATCCCGCGCGATGTATGTATTTTGAAATCGTTTGGGGGAGTGTCTATCGCCGACGAAGCTCCTCCCATTCATTCACCGGGGGTTCAAAGGTCAGCGTGACGAGAGAGACGGGGCGACGCATTGCTTCCGGAGGTGCTCGCCGCTTGCTGTGTGGAGAGACTGATTTTGGCGTAGTCGTTGTCCAAGCTGTTTTTTTTTTTTAAATCCCGATTTTGCTAAAGTGGCACGGTTAGTATGTCACGTGATATACGTTCTCATCACGTAGTTTTGTTTTGAATGTATAGACACGCCCGTTTAGGAGCAGACGCTGAGCCGTGTATTTTTGAATATTTTCTTTTCTCTTACATATTATTTACTTATGTGCGGCTTCCTATGGCCCGAGCGAAGGGGGTCGTGACAGTTATTTTTGGTGTGATTTTTGGCTGCGTTGTTATGTGAAGATCATGTTTGCTGATTGTCCTATCTGTTATCTCTACAGAACACGAATACAAATGTCCTGGCAACAGCTGGAGCAGAAGAAACAAACAAAAACGCGATTGCAGAGAAACAGGAAGTAAACTTTGGGCGGCGCTTATATTTGTGTAAAAACTAGTGCTGTCAAAGTTAACGCGTTAACGCACGTGATTAATTTTAAGTGCTTAATCGCATCAATTATTTTTAACGCCATTAATCAGTTGTATTTTTTTTACTTTCGGTTAGGTGTGACTCATTAAGATCAGCAGCTCACAGTCATTGAGTTCAGGTGATGTCACAAAGTGTTTAAGTGACACTGACCTACTTTTCCCCTCTCAACGAGCAACACAGACACAGTTCCTTTTCAACTGCAAATATGCTCTGTTCAAAAAGCCGAAGCTTTAGATTCATACGGGTTAGATAAACGGACATTCTAAGCTTCATGTAGACATATGTTTCATGTTAGCGTGATAAGTATTTATTAAGTTACAGTTTGTTTTCATCTGACAAAGAGAAGGCAAAACATGCTTGACGTTTAACTTTTATTGTTATTGTTATTATTTTTACAAAAAAAACACAACGCCCTGTTTTTACACTAAATGTAAGACCCAAATTGACTTTTTTTGTGTGTTTTATCTTGAAAATTGTGTGCGACTCGACTTTACCTCAGAGAGGACAATACATTGCAAATTGAACAAAAATTATACTCAATTATTTTACAGTACTTAAATGAGTGTTTATTTAGTGTTGAGTTTACATTCATTGACATATTACACCTCAATATCCAATATTACAAGCTTCAGTCATTTACTCGCAATTAATCGCGATTAATTTGATCAGGCAAGTGCGATTAACTAGCTTAAAAAAATAATAGTTTGACAGCCCTAGTAAAAACGCACTTCAGCGTAATTATTCATTCGCTAAAAAGATAATTCTGACTATACAGTAAAGCCACAACACACTTCAAGTTCAAGTTCTGAGCATTTGTACGGCGCTTTTTACAGTTTTAACCGTCTCAGCTGAGTGTCACACACACACACACACACACACACCTGAGTGTCTCCAGGCCACAGCTGATGTTCTTCAGGGCTTCACACAGCAGCTGGACTCCTGAATCTCTCAGGTGGTTGTCGCTGACGTCCAGCTCCTTCAGGACACAGTCCGAGGCCTGAAGAGCTGCAGACAGATGCTCGCAGCTCAGGTCCGTCAGATTACAGCGCGCCAGTCTGATCCAAAAAAACACAGGGAAAGAATCTGTACAACAACATTATTGTTCAAATGCCTGGTCATCTTAATCTTTATCTTGCGAAACTAATTTCACAATTGAGTGGAGTATTTCTTAACCCAAAAGCATCCAGAACACCTTCTCTGAGGAGGAAGCCAGACGTGTCCATCTAAACAGATGTTTGTGTTTGCTTTATGTTTTGGTTATCTTATGAAGACAAAAAAAGACTTCAAACAAGGAAAGATTCAAACTTGTTTTTACTTGATTTCTACATTCTTTAAAATACCTTAATATCTTTACAATTGTCCCATGTTTGAGAAAAAAATGGCAAATGGATACAGGATCATTTTTTGAAAGCAGCATCTTGTGCAAATCATTGTACACACATTTTATGACCACGCCTCCTTTCCTACTTTTGATTGGGTAATACTCAGCGTCATTGTTAGTTTGATTGGTTTATTTCACTGTCCTGTGTGACGGGCGGGTCAGATTCTGCAAAGTTCTGCAAATTCTGCAAAGATCCGCCATTTTTTTTTTTTTTTTTTTTTTTTAGTAATGTAAAAAACATGGCGGATCTTTTAACCCAGGTTACCCTGCACGCCCTGGTGTTTCAGAGCTTAAATGCAAATGGCTACACAATGTATTTGCAATTCACTGCTTCCTACATGCAATAAAGAACATATGAATGTTCGGTTATTATTAATTATTATTATTATTAATATTATATAATTAATTATTTATATATAATGTTAATTATTAACTAAAACCACGTCATCAACTGAAATCAAAGAGAAATGTATCTAATATGTAATCTAAATATCTAATTTTGCCTCGTTACACACACAAATTGTAATTTGTAAAAATTCTGTACATACAATGTAAGTGGATCCGATTCCAATATAATATTATGATTAGCTTGTTCAAGTTAAGTCAGACACATTATTTATACTATTATGTTTACATATATTACAACCTAATTCATTTAATGAAAAATTTAATTTAAAACGTCAAAAAACAATATCATGTTCTATAAAGGAAATAAACTAGTAAACTGCAACTTTTTAATATTTTTTATTTAGAAATAGGCTATTACAAAACATTGCTAGCAAATGTTTGTGGCTAAGTTATGCATGTGCTGTTTCTATGTTTGGAAATTGCAATATATATATAATGACGAATATTTTAACCAAAATCTCAATCAATACCGCCCTTTAAAATCTGATTGTCATTAGAGAAGTCTGTTGAGTAGTATAAGAGGACTTAGCACGTTTCAATACAATTAGTTTAACACGGTCTAAATTGTTAAATACAATTTAAATAAAATTAGTTTTAATGTCCAGTGTTCATACTTTCTTGAAAACATATTTCAAGCTCCTTTTTACCGGCACTGGCCTGAGATCACCGTGTGTCCCTTATTCTTTTGTATTAAAAGTGGTAACACTAGTAGCACTCGTTGTTCATGAAGGACCAACAACAGCTGGTTTGGACCAGTGAAGAACTGATCTAGAGCATTACTACCTTATTACACACGCTGATGTTCAGTCTCCACACACACACACACACACACACACACACCTGAGTGTCTCCAGGCCACAGCTGATGTTCTTCAGGGCTTCACACAGCAGCTGGACTCCTGCATCTCTCAGGTGGTTGTCGCTGACGTCCAGCTCCTTCAGAACACAGTCCGAGGCCTGAAGAGCTGCAGACAGATGCTCGCAGCTCAGGTCCGTCAGATTACAGGAAGACAGCCTTGAGCAAGGGAAACATGCAATAAATAAAACCCTTTAATGCACGGTACCAGAAAGAGCGCTTAAAACAATTTTTTTTTCAAACGAACGTAATATTTGGCATCAAACTAAGAAAAATGAAAAATTTTTTAAATATGAAAAAAAAAAAGTTTTAAAATAATGCAATAAAAATTAATAGAATGAAAACAAAAATCAAAACATTGACATGTTTCCGGGCATATTCAAGAATACCACCAGACGATGTCTCTTTAAGTAAAATCTGGAGTCTTGGCATGTAATTATTATTGTTATTATCTATTTTATTTATATGTATGTTTATTTATTGTATTATTATTGTTATTATTATTATTTATTTATTTGTTTATTATTTTATTATTATTATTTTTTATTATTATTATTATTATTATTTTTTTTTTTTGTCTATTCATTATTATTATTTCTTCTTTTCTTACTACTTTATCGGTATTGTGGAAAAAAAACATGGGCATCTTTGTTGTTGTTGTTTGATTACGTTTGTTGATGTTAATTGTTGAATAAGGTTAATAAAAAGATACGTTAAAAAAAAAAAAGAATACCACCAGACACAACTTTCTATGGAAAAAAAAAATTTTCGGGTAAAAATATTGCCCCGCCCCCGGTAGATAAGATTTTTGATATCTGGGAAAAAATGATATTGATCCCAAATTTTTGGACATTGGACAATACAAACTGCTCTGGAAGCCTAATTAAGCAGGAAATTGGCGCCACCTGGTGTTCCAGCATCAAATTACATCTAAAAGTCAAAGTTGGGGAAAAATTTTTTTTTTTTTAAATCTATAAAAAAATCAATAAACATAGTGTGACACTGGTGTCACGGGACGCATTTTTCCAGAATGTTCAGGACACCCCGTAAAGCTCCAGGTTTACTGTAAACTCTGCTCACTGAGAAACCATAGACAGGTCTGTGTCATCACCTGAGCGTGAGGAGCGACCGGTTGCAAGTCTTCAGGGCTTCACACAGCAGCTGGACTCCTGAATCTCTCAGGTCATTACTGCTGACGTCCAGCTCCTTCAGGACACAGTCCGAGGCCTGAAGAGCTGCAGACACGCTTTCCCAGCATTCGCCTGTCAGGTACGTCTCAGACAGCCTGAAGGAAATTGTTCACATGGGGATAAAAAAAGTATATGATTTTGTATGAAAAAGGAATTACAGAATAATAATCAATAATAATAATAATAATAATGCTTTCGGTTTTTATTTGAACGGCGCTTTACAAGTCTTCTCAAAACGCCTCTTACAAACGCATGTTTTTCGGAACGTACAAAAAGACGCATACAGACACACAGAAAGAAAGATTGCATATTGTGTAAGGAGCAAGAGGTTTACGTCCTATACGTCATATAACGTCCCAACTCTGTCGACAAATGGATGGATGGAGTGAACAATAGGTAGACAGATAGATGCTATAGAATGATTCAGTAGACAGACGTACACAGCAGATAGATAGATAGATACAGTAGACGGACACAATACTGTAGAGCAGAGTGTCCAAAGTCCGGCCCGGGGGCCAAATGCGGCCCTTAATCAAATTTTGACCGGCCCGTAACTTGGTTCATAAAATGAATGTAATCCACATTTAATGTTAAATGCTAAATTATATACAAAAATGTGTATATCCTAAAATGTGTATTTTGTTTCCCCAAGCCTGGTCCGACTCCTTTGTCAAATGTTAGAACCCAATGTGGCCCGCAAATCAAAAAGTTTGGCCACCCCTGCTGTAGATTGATGTAGTAGACAGATAGATAGATACAGTAGACATATAGACAGATACAGTAGACAGACAGAGTAGATACAGTAGACAGACAGAGTAGACAGATACAGTAGACAGTCAGACATATACAGTAGACAGACAGAGTAGACAGATACAGTAGACAGTCAGACATATACAGTAGACAGACAGAGTAGATACAGTAGACAGACAGAGTAGATAGATACAGTAGACAGATACAGTAGACAGTCAGACATATACAGTAGACAGACAGAGTAGATACAGTACCAACCAGCTTCAGTGGCAGACTGATTCACCCCCGCTGTGTGAAGGAGAGATATCGCAGATCTTTCCTACCTGCTGCGATTAGACTCTACAATTTGAACTTAAATTTAAACTGGTGACTGTAACTATGCTTATGACGGGCAGGTTCATTTATGGTCTGTGTTTGTTGTTTGTTTATTATGATGTGTGCAGTGCGTTATGATGATGTTTGTTTATTTATTTGTTTGGATTTGTTGTTGCTGTTGTGACGTGAAATTTCCCCGCTGTGGGACTAATAAAGGATTTTTCAATTCAATTCAACTTGAACTATATCGACAGACAGACTGACTCACTTGGCTTTCCTGCACTTCACCAGGGCGGGGATCAGTCTTCTCCATCCCTCCTCAGTGGTGTTGAATGTCCTCAGGTCCAGTTCGTCCAGCCACGCCTTTGACATCTGAAGCATGAAGGCAATGACGGAGCAAAGAGCAGCAGAAAGCTTCTCTAAAGACTGTCTCTCTGACCGAATAAAACACCGAATCTCTTCAGTCAGAATCTGATCTTTAACTTCCAGCAGAGCGAGGAACAGATTGATGGATCTGTGAGCTGAGAGATCTTTACAGCTCTTGATTTTGCCTCTGATGTATTGTGAGACTTCAGCGATGCTATCTGAGCTCTTCACAGTCGGAGCCAGGAGCTCTCCTAACATTCTCTGATTTGACTCCAGAGAGATGCCCAGCAAGAATCGCAGATACAGATCCAGGTGGCCATTTTCACTCTGCAAGCTTTCATCTACCGAGTCCTTCAGCAGCTTGTTCACACGAGGTTCCCCAGACCAAAGCCACCGAGGGACAGTGAGAAAACCTCCAAAAAATCTTTCTTCATGCGAATGAAATTTAAATAAAGCAGCTAGAAACTCTTGAAAGCTCATGTGAATGAAGCAGTAGACCTTCCTGTGAAAAATCACAGATTCTTCCTTCAAGATCTCGGTGAAGATTCCAGAATAAATAGTGGCCTCAGTCATATCAATGCCGCTCTCTCTCAGGTCTTCCTTCTCAAACAGGATGTTGCCCTTCATCAGCTGGTGGAAAGCCAGTTCAGAAAGCTTCACGATCACGTCTTTGCTGGAGTGGCAGAGCTCTTCTGGATCTCTCTCAGCACACTTCTGGTTCCTCACCTGTATCTGAATGAGCAGAAAGTGGATGTACATTTCTGTCAGAGTCTGAGGGATTTCAGCGTGGTCATCTCGTTCCAGTAGATCTTCTAGAACACTGGCTGAGATCCAGCAGAAGATTGGTATGTGGCACATGATAAAAAGGCTCCTCGCTCTTTTAATGTGCGAGATGATCCTCAAGGCTCGAGCTTCGTTTCTAATCCGCTTCTGGAAATACAGCTCCTTCTGAGCATCACCGAACCCCTGGATTTCTGTCACACGGCTGATGTGTTTCCTGGGAATTTGATTGGCTGCTGCAGGTCTAGAGGTGATCCAAATCAGAGCAGATGGAAGGAGATGTCCCTCGATGACATTGGTTACCAGCTCGCTCACTGATGACGTCTGGGTCGGATCAGAAACCACCTCGTGTGAAAACATCAGATTCATCCGGCATTCATCCAGGCCATCAAAAACAAAAACCACCTTGCACAGCTCATAGACCTTGTAGTCAAGATCCCGAAGCTCAGGATAGAAGTCTTGGAGAAGATTGTGAAGGCTGTAGAGAGATCCCTTCACAAAGTTCAGCTGCCGAAACGGAAGCACAAACATGAAATCCACATCCTGATTGGCTCTTCCTTCGGCCCAGTCCAAAAGAAACTTTTGCACAGATACCGTTTTCCCAATTCCAGCGATGCCTTTGGTCAGAACTGTCTTCAGGTTTAATCCACTATTCTTGCTTTTCCAAGCATCACATTGGGAATCGAAAATATCATTACAGCTGATCAGAGTGTCTTGTAGGACTTTGGGTGTCTTCTCCATCTGTAAAACCTCGTGCTCGTTGTTCACACTCTCGCTCTCTCCTTCTGTGACGTACAGCTGCGTGTAGATCTCGTTCAGCAGGGTTTGGTGTCCATGAACCCTGACTCCCTCGAACAACAGCTCATACTGGTGCTTAATGTTGACCTTGTGAGTCTCTTTGACTCGATGCAAAACATCGATATCCAATATGGATATTGACTCTTTGTTACGTACTTCAGTTCTATTGTCTTTCCCCACAACCTGGTCACTCTGATGGCACTTGATGGATATGATCGGACTGCTAAAAGAAAGTGTTCATGTTTTTAGTGTTTAAATACTGCATTTACGCAAAGATAAGCACCCCTTTTTTCTAATTCGAATGTAAGACACTTGAAAACTTGGGGGGTGCTTATAATCGCAGACTTTAAATAGTGTACATATACAGTAAGCACCCATTTTCCCATATTTCAAGTCATAAACAATCACAAATAAATGGAAACTAGCCGTCTTTATGCAGCTGTGTGCCTGTTTTTTACTTTAGAAGCAGATATGCATCAACTACTTCTCTTTGGGCTTTTCCCTCATCAGGGGTCTCCACAGTGAATCATCCCTTTCCACCTCATTCTATCTAGAGTATCTTCTACTCTGACCCCAGCCAACCTCATGTCCTCTCTTACAACATCCATTTATCTCCTCCTTGCTCGTCCTCTTGCTCTCTTCCCTGGCAGCTCCATCTCCAACATCCGTCTACCAATATATTCACTCTCCCTCCTCTGCACATGTCCGAACCGTCTCAGTCTGGCCTCTCTGGTTTTGTTGCTAACACAGGTTAGTGATGTGTCGTTCGCAAACAAGTCGGCACAGAAGAACGAGACTATTGTTATGGGCGCACGTCCAAGAACAGACTAGACTCATACCAAGACTACTTATGCGAAAGAACTTGTCGGTCATATCATTTTCCTACCTCTTATGCACTGTGCCATTAAACAATCACGTCAAGCCTTTTTAGCGGTCCCGCCCATAAATGTCGTACCGCAGTTAGACATTGTTGCGTTAGCTTAACAATAGTAAGATATGTTTGGTCACAGTTTGGACATGTGCCTGGTTAATTTTTTTTATTTTTGTGCTAAAATAAAAAGGTAAAACACCTGTTCAGACGCACATTAATTTAATAAAAATGATTTTAAAAAAACTATTGAAACATTCTTGGAGGTAAAGATAACTAAGATAACATGAAAAATCGCATCACATAATGTGATCAAATAATTTAATAAATGATTTTTTTTATATAAACATTTGAAAACTTGGAAATAGTTTTGGGAACGCATGATTGAGCGTGTGTGACTGCACGATGAAATGTAAAAGAAACCTTTTTTTGGAATAATTGTTTTGTTCCTGAAAAATCGCGGGGTGCTTATATTTGCGTAAATACTTTACTTTTACTTCAATTAAATATTCTACGGCTTCACAACATTACAATTAACTTAAAAGAAACTGTCAGCTAATGCTATACAAATGTGATTTGAATTCCAGCTGGTCTCACCTGGGGTCAGAGATCACCGGACCGTCCCTGAGGTTTAAGGGTTGAATCATGGAGGAATCGCTCTTCATCGACACACAGCTGAACTCTGCCGTCCTGAGTGGGCAACCGGAGAACGACGTTCATCATTTTAACAACTCAACCTGAGTTTGTCATCTCATTCCTCAGCTATTACTCAGGCCAAAACAGCATATTTCTCAAAACTGATCAGTTCCAACAAGGGCAACTCCAAAACTCTATTCTCCCTAATGAAAAACCACCTTCAGCCGCCGGATCCTTTTCCGGCCCACTTTTATTCGACCAAAATGTGCAGTCAACTATCCACCTTCTTTACCAACAAAATCACCCAGATCCACCAGAGCCTTGGCTCCAATTCCTCTGTTATCCCCACACCTGATTCTTACACCGTCTCTCAGCCTTTCTCTAGCTTCTTCCTCCCCGACCCCTCAGAAATCTCTGCAATCATTCATAAAGCCAAGCCGAGTACATGTCATCTCGACCCCGTTCCCACTCCTCTTCTCAAGCCCTGCCTCCCCTCGCTGCTGCCGCTCATCACTGCCATCATCAACTCCTCACTCTCGACCGGTACTGTCCCCTCTGACTTCAAAACTGCTGTCGTTACCCCTCTACTAAAAAAACCTGGTCTGG
>MU204346.1:451614-476883 GCA_017309775.1 Paedocypris sp. Pulau Singkep | reverse complement strand
TCGGCCTTCCCAAAAAAACCACCCAGAAACTACAACTGGTCCAGAACTCCGCTGCTCGCATCATCTGCAGAATTCCTTCCTCTGCCCACATCACCCCGGTCCTGCAACATCTCCACTGGCTTCCTGTACAGCACAGAATCAGCTTCAAAATTCTGGTTCTCACCTTTAAAGCTATCCACAGCCTCGCCCCACCATATCTTGCTGACCTCATTCATATTGCCACATCCACTCGCACCCTAAGATCTTCTTTTTCAATCAGACTATCCGTTCCTCCTACCCGCTTGAGCACCATGGGGAGTCGAGCCAATAGTCGGTCTGCCCCTGCCCTTTGGAACTCACTCCCCCCTCACATCAGGAACTCAGAAACACTGACCACTTTCATGGCAGCCCTCAAGACTCACTTGTTCAAACTGGCATATTCACTCTAAATGTTCTTTAGTTTCCCTGTTTACTGTATATGTCTTCTAGTTATTTCTGTTTTGTAAAGCGTCCTTGAGTGTCCAGAAAGGCGCTAGAAATCTAAAATATTATTATTATTATTATTATTCCTCACCCGGGGTCAGAGGTCACAGCTCCAATGAGATTAGGGGGTTGGATAAGAGTTCTGAAGTTTAAGGGTTGAATCATGGAGGAATCGCTCTTCATCGACACACAGCTGAAGTCTGGAGATTTGGCCATTTCTCTCTTTCACACTCGTGTGGGGTCAAAGGTCACAGCTCGGAGTTCAGAGGGTCTCTTTAGAAAAACTTGTTTGAATTCGCTGTGGTCACTTGGCGCTTGTGAAATTGTGAAGATGAAATGTCCTGAAACGTCTTCTGCATCGTCCTCTCACTGTTCTTCTGATGTCTTATCTGGGATCAAAGGTAGGAACGTCCCACTGCAGTGATTCACCATCGCCTCCAAGATGAAGATCTAAAGTCCAAGATGAAGATCTAGAAAGCATTTGATGTTTAGCTGAGAAAACATCAGCTTTGTCCAGCTCTGGTAGAGAAAACAAGAGTGAAGGTCTTAGCAGAATGAGGAAGAAGAACGTATAAACAGAGATGAACCTTCCTTTTAGAAAGTAAAACAGGTCTGACGAGTCGAGTGACATAAACCAGAGGAATCCAGAAGAGTCCAGAGTCACGTGATCCATCATGTCCGCTGCAGACGGTTTCCATGTTCAACAGTATAGTTATCGTCTAGTTATTAACTTTTGTTAATAATGTTGTGTGCCTTGTTGTTGTTTATTATTATTTCATTAAAGTAATGATGGGTTTCTCCGTATATTTTTCTTCCTATCTCTCATTCTATATTTCTCAACTCTTCCCATCCTCTTTGTCTACTCTTCTGTTTGCTAGTTGTTTGTTTATTTATTTGTTTGGATTTGTTGTTGCTGTTGTGACGTAAAATTTCCCCGCTGTGGGACTAATAAAGGATTTTTCAATTCAACCCATTTTTCTCAAATTCTCCATCTCCAAATTCTCAATCAGAACCAGAACTGATTTACAAGCCAACCCACCAACCCATTATGACACGGTACTCCATTAATGATCCAATCTGAGGTCTGACAATATTATTGGTCAAATAAGTCGACCCTATCATGGCAAACTAAACGTTCTAAACGTTTCGCAAGCTTTAGGAAGATTTAAATCAGCAAACAGTCGAGATCGCAGGGTGGTGTAATTTTTCACAATGGTGTAGGTACAGTGGTAAAGTACTTGAGTAGATCGAATTTTACTTAAGTATTTTTGGTTGCTTTGATGCGTCTCTACTTGACTACGGATATTTTTGATTGATTATATGTCTCTTCACTTTATACGTATGAATGGACACTCCATTATGGAAACACGGACCAATTGCACATCAAAATTTCCCACTACACTGCACAAAGGACTTATCAAAGTCTCGCCTCATTTAGTTCTTTCAACATGTTTAAAAAGGGAAATGTAACCTTAGCAATCAAATGTTCAACATTATTAACGTTATTAGTTAATTGGCTAGCACTAATAACATTATTAGTTATCACCATGACTGATTATTGTTATCAATATGTAAAACCGACATTTGGGCAAATTAAACCACTGCACAACATAAATAAATGTTTTCTATACAGTGATACATTTACTCACATAGTAATAATAACGTCAAACAACAAACAATTGTGTGAGAAACACCTTAAAATAATGAAAAAAAAAATAATGTCATTATCAGTAATGAGTGCAAACAACTTTACGCTTCAAAAGGAAAATGTAAAATACAACAATATGATGTGCCAAGAACACCTCGATGATACGTGGTTGGTCAGTTTGGTGTAACCGTGGTGACGTCCACCTTAGTCGCAGGACCCCCGGTCGACTTTACACCCCAGCCAATTTGGTACCTACACTGTGAGTGATAATCTGCACTTTTGAAATGGGAACAGGGCTGTGACGCAGATTTACATGATCGGTGATAATCGACAAGGGAAGTCATCGATTACAATTCCCGTCATCAATCCCGTCGTACGCAAATTACGCCGTTATGTGACGCAGTTTCCACAGCTGTGTGCCAAACCGCGAGCTTTCGCCATAACGTCTTTCCCTCTGTCAACTCGTCGAGTACGTACATTAAGCTAGTTTCTCGTAAACATATTCACGTCATTTATCGGCACAAAACCACAACTAAAATGTGCCATGCAATGCTGTGATAGATAATCAGAGAAGCAATGATACTTGAATTATTTTTAAAATAATAAATTAATACTTTTTAATACTCTAAAATAACTTTAAGAGCATGTTCCACCACAAACGTGTAAAAGTGTCTGTGGATTTGTTAACTTGCGCAATAAAACAACAATTTAACAAGCAATATTATGACTTTGTGACGATAAATTGGCAATTGGGCGAGATTCATCAAAGCACTAAAGATTTTTCACACACAAACCGATCATTTTTGCAAAGGTCAAAAATCAAAAGCTGACAAAAATACTCGGCTGTTGTGCAGTAGTTGTAACCGGGTTGGTAAACACATGTGTGTTCGCTTTTCTAAACACATTTTTTCCAAAGAAATTGAGATGTTGTGTATATGCTTCATTATAAAATAACGCATGAGAGAAAAAACACACGAATTAATCAACAAACAGAAAAATCAACCAATTGATCGATTATCAAAACAATTTATTATCAAACCAAACAATACAACAAATTAGCATAATCTTTCAACATGGCTTTATAGATTTCATAAGAAACTATGTGTAAGTGCATGATGAAAATGTTTGATGCTGCAAACAACACATTTCATTACTATTATTATTATTATATATTCTCATTATCTCAATATATCCTCATCTATATATTCATATATATTAGAACTATACATCTCATTATTTCAACACACAATCACACAAATCATCGATTACATTTTATCATCACGACAGCAACAAGCTCGTGCTCCTGTTACTTTGGACATGATTGAGGATCTGGCTGTTTAAATGAATTTGATCCACTTCCATCCAAAAACAAGGTTCGTTCCTGAATATTAGCCCTAGTGCCACACCCAAAACTGAAGGTCTCGCGTCACTGGTGTTTGGGTCTGGCTGCCAGCGCCCGCAGGTTGTCCGGACCACCCCACACGGTCCCAAAGACGCCCCTCTCCGCCTCCAGCGCCTCCTCCAGGGGGAGCTCCACCCCCGAGACCACCACTGCCTTCAGCGCCCGGACCACTGGGGCCGGACCCTGGACCAGCTGCTCCAGCCAGCGCTCCGTGTGAGCCAGCGCGTCCCGGGACTCGTGCAGGACCTCGTCCACCAGCCCCAGCTGCTTGCCACGCCCCGCGTCCACCTTCAGCGCCCCCCCCAGCAGCCTCAGAGCCTCCCGCCGGCCCACGATGCCCACCAGCCGCGCGGCTCCTCCCCATCCCGGGACCAGACCCATGTGCTTGTGGACGAAGCGGATCGTTGCGTCCGACCTCATGACCCTGAGAGGAAGACCTGCGCGTTAAAGCGACGGGACGAGGAACCAGGCGAGGGCTCTGACCTGAAGTCACAGGCGGTGGTCAGTTCAGCCCCGCCGCCCAGAGCGAGACCCTCCACCAGAGCCACGGAGAAGAGCGGCAGCCTGCCTGAGGAAACCAGCATCAGCACCGGCTCACTGGTGCCTTGTTTAATCATTCAGGCACATACTTTCACTCTTTTTAAAAAATTTGGTTAATAAGATGCCTCTACTTTGGGGGACGAGTGCCTGAAGACCATACTTGAGTAAATCCTTACAGTAAAAATGACACATCACCAATCCCGACAAGTTGACTACTTGAGTAAAAGTCGTAAAGTTTCCACTTTTAAAATAGCTTATTTTACTCCTGCTAAAATCAGGCTCAAAAAAACAAAGAACATCAAGAAACTTTGTGACATTTTATTTTCTACTATAGAATGGAAATGCTTCAATAATGCACGGTACCAGAAAGAGCGCTTAAAACAATTTTTTTTTCAAACGAACGACATATTTGGCATCAAACTAAGAAAAATGGAAAAAAAAAAATTTTTTTAATTTTTAAATATGAAAAAAAAAAATGTTTTAAAATAATGCAATAAAAATTAATAGAATGAAAACAAAAATCAAAACATTGACATGTTTCCGGGCATATTCAAGAATACCACCAGACACAACTTTCTATGGAAAAAAAAAAAATTTTCGGGTAAAAATATTGCCCCGCCCCCGGTAGATAAGATTTTTGATATCTGGGAAAAAATGGTATTGATCCCAAATTTTTGGACAATGGACAATACAAACCGCTCTGGAAGCCTAATTGAGCAGTAAATTGGCGCCACCTGGTGTTCCAGCATCAAATTACATTAAAAGTCAAAGTTGGGGAAAAAAGTTTGAAAAATATTTTTTTTGAAAATCTATTAAAAAATCATTAAACATAGCGTGACACTGGTGTCACGGGTTGCATTATAGGGTTTAAAATGGCCAAACAAAATGGACAAATAAAGAACAAAAAGTCAGTCTCGGTCAAACTCTAATGTGCAAAAAAGTGCAAGGGCTAATTCACGTGATTCAGCTCATAAACAGTTCAAGTTCGTTCAAACGTAGTAAAGAGTTCAGATACTCAATCCAAAATGTAGTCAAGTAGAGAGTAAAAGCTGCTTATGTTGTCAATATATACACTCTAGTATCAGTGTGGACTCTAGTGTAGTTATGAACAAAATATGTTATTGACTTAATGTCTGAGGTGGTCTCGGGACCACTGAGGACGCTCAGCACCACATTTAAAACTACAGTGGTACTTTCTCTCAAGAATGACTCTGTTAACAAAAATTTCGCCACTTTTTACTAAATTTTCACTACATGATAGGCCGAATGATGCAGACAAGAATGTTAAGCAAGTTTTCTTTCTTACCACTAACATGCAGGGAATTATGTTTACGCGCAAAAGTACGTAAGCACACAGTTATTGCGAGATTAGGGGAGGATTCAAGATGGCGGATGTAATGTGTTTTTATCAGCATTATTATGATGTTTTATCATATTATAAAAAAGTTTTTTTTTTTATTGAGGCGGATTATCAGACATACATAGAAAATTACACAATTTCCTTTTTACAAAACTGCTGTCGGTACAAATTAATTTAGTAAGAAGAGGCACCGCTGCACTTTAGGACCTGGATGTGATTAATCTCTGTTTCCAAATCAGAGTAATTCAGAGCAAAAATAAGAGCAAGATGATTCTAAAAAGAGTGAAAAGACGATTCTTGTTCCCATGTAGTGCTATTTAAAAGCAAATAAACTAGATATAGCAGGTCAAATAAAGACGACTGAAAAGTGCCATCGACATGCGATTGAGGAACTTACTGAGTCTGCTGAGCGTCTCCTGCATGAGCGCACACATCTCCACTCCGTCCTGAAATACACGGTTTAAAACAACAGCCATCATTCTGGAAACACGTTCAAAATGTATATTTTTATGCGTTTGAGAGTGGTCGTGCCACTACACACAAAAGTCTTGCGTATCTTTTTATTTTTTTATTCATATTCTACGTAGATCTACATTTTATCTTGTATGTTGTATCCTTCTCTTATTTTCCGCTTTTAGATTTTATTCTTTTATATTTTGTCTCTATTTTGATTGTATTTTATTCGTCTTTATCTCTTGTCTTTTTATTTAGACAAATAAAATTTGAATTTTATTTAAATTTGAATCAGAAGTAGTCCAGGAGCATGTCACAAGTTTGTTTTATTATTATAACAACAATGTATTCATGTTATGTACTGTATATTATATTTACAAGACATACTGTATTTACATGATTATAAGCAGCCCTTGGTTCCAAATTTAGAAGCTCCAGTGGGGTGTTTATATTCGCATATTTCAAATATGCCTGTAAATATAAGCATCCCTTTTTCGCTTAAGTCACGAGCAATCACGAAGTTGAAAAATGTTGTCTCTAGAAATATTATTTAAGCGTAACTTTTTATTATCTATTATTCGATTAAAACAAAAAGTGAAATATGGGGATGTTACAAATATCTTTTAAATATTGGGAAAGTGCTTATACTTGCCTAAATATGGTAATAATACATATTTTTTATAACTACTTCATTAATAAATGGAAAATGTTTTACTCTTCCGGTAAGGATTATATTACATGCTGGTTTGGATATCAGCACATGCTTATTATCACTCTATTGATTATTTTCTGATTGGTTGTTCACTATCTGAGTCCAGTCGTCATTCCCAAGATGAGGTTGAACTCAGCTCTCGTCCAATAAGAGTGTGGGGCGGAGCCTCAGCTATGTCTCATTAACTTTCTCACATATAGCTTTACAAATTGTCTAGAATACAAAGTTTTGAGACAATATTTTTGAAGTCAAAGTAGAGTCTGTAAAAAGACGTTGACTTGTGTGTTCATTCATTTCTCAACGCAAATTCTTCAGGTTTTACTCGTCACATTTCTGAAATCAAATACTTTTCAGTGCACTTTTTCCTTCTCACCTGAGGGTTGGCGATGGCTCTGACCGCATTAAGGTCGGACCCCGAGCAGAAGGTTCCGGCCGCCCCCCGCAGCACCAGCGCTTTCCCCTCGCTCCAGTCCTGCAGCTCCTGCACACGCTCCTCCAGCTGCAGCATCATCGTCCCTGCACACACAGCATCAGCACCCACACTCAACAAACACTGAGGAAAAAATTGTAAAAATAGAAAACAATCGAAGTCAGATTCATTTGTGACCGTGTGTCATATATTTAACACAGTTTTGTTTTGTATGTTTGCTGACAGTCGTGCGGCTCTGTCTAGTAAGTTTCTTTATATAGCCGTGTGGGAACATCTGTATCCTTTTTTTTAGACAAATTGCTTCACTTGCTCCTCTAGTAAACTTGCTCTCGTCAAGTAAAGTAAAGTAAAGTAAAGTAAAGTAAAGTAAAGTAAAGCAAAGCATTTCCTGCTCAAATACGCTTCACTGCCATGTTGAATGCTCTTTGTAAAATTTAATCAATGAATGGAGGGAGATTGAAACGGATATACAGAAATCACATTCTATTAATGAACATAATGCGCATGCGCGTGCGTGTGTGCGCGGTACCGGACAGCGCGTTCATTCGTGCGGGGTTATTGACGGTCAGCAGGGCGATGCCGGACTCTTGTTTCTCCAGATCTATGGATCCACCCGGAAAAGCCAGAAGTTTTCCTCGAATGTCCCGCTGAGTGCTGCTGCTGCACACGGACCTGCGGTGCTGAACGAGCCGAGCCGCGAGACACCCGGTCCGGGTCAGCCAGAACCGAGCGTTCATCATCACGCGCGTTCCGAACACCAATGCTGTTTTTATGTCAAATAAAGCCCACTACCTAGCACGTTGTTTGTTTAACACGCCTACTCTTCAATACATTAAAACGTAACTGTTCATTTTCAAGTGACCTGTGCGCGGTCACTTCACTAAAATAGGGTCCGGGCGGAAACTAAAATGTTCATCTATAGTTCCGCTTTCAAATGCGGACACTAATTGCGGACTCACCTGACGCTAAACTTGCTATTTTGAGTCGATCACAGTTTATTAGAAACAAACGCAATAAAAAGGTACATTTTTTAAACGAGAAAAAAAAAACAGACAATCGCACTGCCTAAATTAACCAGCACTTTAAAAACCAGGAATTAGAATCAGACATTTGTATTGCAAATGAGAACAATATGTGGTCTGACTCACATGTGAGTGTGGTCTTTTCCCTCTTTTACATAGATTGACATAAATATATAAATACTAAAGAAAAACAGTGGCCTGGAATGAAAGAAACATAAACAACAATAATTGTACATGTACGATTTCGTATTTGGTTTCTTTGAACAATGACATGATCATGTGTCTTTCAGGGTGATAATTTAGACTTTCTGGTTGGAAAAATCCTGACTCCGGATAATCTTCTTTCCATCCTGATAATGTTTCACTTTGAAGTGTTTTTAATGCTCTGTCGCCCTCTTGTGGTGACGATCGCTGCGCTAGTAAATAAGATGCTCGAAATAACTATATATAACTAGAAAGTAACTCCAAATAGACGCAATTCTGGATGTTAAAAAAATAATGCGTCGTATTATCAAATATCAACTTCAGTCCTTTTATTTTGCCAGCCAAAGTAATCCTGTTATAAGAGTTCAGTAGTGTTCACTCAAGAGTGTTAAACCCAAAAGTGTGCACTCCGTTTGCTCACAAAAAGAAATTACAATTCTCTCAATTTAATTGAATTGAAATGCCTTTATTAGTCCCCACAATTGGGAAATAGCATCTTACAACAGCAGAAAAAAGAAAGAAGAAGACATAAAACTGAGAAAACGTATACATAAAAACATATAAATCAAAGAATGACTCGATCGGATGTTGGTTGCAATTTAGTGCTCAGTGAGCTGGAATTATTATTATTTTTCCATTTTGTTTCCAATAAGATTATGATTTAGTCTAACTTTTTCTCCAGTCTTTTGGCAAAAACTAAAAAGAACATTGCTTTGTTTTAAGCAGAAACTATTTACTAGTCTTTCTCTGCAGAGTCTTCAAACACGGAGAAAGTTTTTCATTTTGTTTTCCCTAAGAAAACGTCCATCCAATAATTCCACAGCCGCTTTTCTGTTTGTGGATCACGGGGAGCAGGAATGAATTAACCAAACTCTCAGCCTGAAGTTGGGACACACCCCTTTGGTGGGCCAATCATAGAGCGGGACACACCCACACACATTAGCACAATTTTCTAAAGTGCAATTATGCAAATATTTGAGACAAAATGTACGTGTGTGTTTGTGTGTGCGTGCGTGCGTGTGTGTACTTGACTGTTTGTTTACCTTATTGTGTGGAAAAACATGCAAAAACCTCAAGTCTGTTATAAACTATTGCGATGTGTTGCTTCTTGTACATTTAATATTACAGTTTCATACTAATATTATGCTTCTTTTCATTCCCCCTTTTCCTCCCATTTGGCTCAATCACGGGACAAAACGTCCAGCATAATGTAGTTTGGGACCGTTTCAAAAAATGTACCACGCACGGTTTTGAGTGCAAGTGAATGTTTTCGCAAAAACGTTACCGCGCAAACATGAATCCGCAGACGTAACTCATTCCGCAGAGCTGTTGTCGTAATTGCGTGTCACGTGATGACCTCCGCCCCCCGGGGTCCTGACATCAGCACCGGGTGAGTCTCCGCGGGACACGCCCCTCCCCTCGCTCCCGCCGCCGCAGGACAACAAACGGAGGAAATGCAATTTAAAAACACGCAGTAAACAATCAGAAACACTTGTTTCGGCGCGCACACAATTTCCCGGGTCTTGTTCAATCCGGCGGCGGCCCTCGGGTTCTACACCGCTGATTAGAACGGAAATACGGGAACACGATCAATTCCCGTGACATTTCACGAGCACGCGCGTGTTCCGTTCCGCGTGACACCATGTGAGACTCTCACTTTTATGCTCCAACACGAGCTTATACATCATTATAACAACAACATTACCACGACACGAGTCTAAAAATATTCCGTTATTAGTTTACTGCTTTAGCTGTAAAAAAAAAAAAAACTACCTACCGACTGGAATAACTTTCAACTATTCAAAAACCTCTTTTTGTTTTTTTATTATTATTATCCACATGTATCTGCACTGAAAAAGTGCAAAGCGTTTATACTTGATCTAATTCAAAACATTTAATTTTCTGCCTAGCCATCAGTATAATGTAAAACTCTTGCGTTGGTTTAGATTAAAAGTAAGTCTTGTAGTGTAAAGTACAAAAATACATTTCTTAAAGTAATGTAAAAATATGGTTTTGAGCCAGAGATGGTAATGACAGTGAGGTGACGGCAATATGGCCACTAGGGACCAAACAGAATTGGTGCTCTGCATTTATCCAATCCCAAGTGAAAGTGCACATACACACAGTGAAGTGAACACACACAAACCCGGAGCAGTGGGCAGCTTAAGCCGTGACGCTTCGCTGCAGAACCAGCTGTAGGGGGATTAGAACCTGCAACCTTTGGGACACGAATCCATGTGCACTGGACCACAACTCCGTTATAATAATGATAATAATAATAATAATAATAATAATAATAATAATAATTTAATAGTAATTATAAATAACAATTAGAATTGGCCAATGAGAAGCTTGCGTGTGCTTCTATAAAGTCTGGTTATTAATTCTGGTTATTTGGGGCTCACGGAGACACTAAAGCGGCACGGGGAAATAATGATAGAACAGCTGTTCAGATGCTCTTTAATACTTACTTTAGAAATAAATAATAAAAGTATTCAGACATCCTTGGTGGTAAAGGAAACCTAAAAAGTAACTCTGTTTGTTTATGTTGGTATTAATCTATTTAAGCTATTGTTAATTTATGTTTATGTTTAATTTGTCATTGGTATGGTTGCATTATCATTTTAAAGATTTCTCGGAAAAGTGCCCCGCCCCTTTAGTCTCCCGAGAATCGGACGGCTAATGCTAACTCGTGTTTTGGGAATAAATACAACGTTCGAAATCCACCGTGTGACTCGTTTATTTTTGAAGCATCACGCCAAAGAGAGACACAGAAGAGAGCTGAGCCAAATAAGTGTGCGAGAGTGTGCGAAAGGATTCAAGCGGAGTCAATGCTTGAATCCTTTGCACGGCTTGTGCCGTTTTCTGAAATGTGTATTTAGTTCGCGTCATAAATGTTCGTTTAATTACCGCGCTTGTGTCTCTGCTGTTTATTTTTGTGAGAAAGGCTGAAATATCTGCGCACCGTTTTAAGTAAATTTTTTTCTATTTCAGTAGACCGCGCGTATAAGTCGAGCCCCTCACTTTCAGCCCGAATTTTTTAGGAAAAATCCTCGACTTATACAGTATTTGCTCTTAATTCTCATAATGGGAGGTGCAGTTGATGCCTGTCTGTTAAATGGACCAATAGAGCAGATTTTCCGCTGATTGGAGTCTCTTTATATGGCAACGTATTTGAATAATTTGTTGTTCCACCTCATTACACCTCAGTGGTCAAGACTCAGGGGTTTCTATTCAGATTTTATGTTAGATGCTCTTATACACATTATTATTACTTAAATTCAACTAGTTGGAACACAAGCCCCAATCAACAAAGGATGCAAATATATGCATATAATAGGGTGGTGGGCTGTCATTCAATTCTTCCGAAGAGAAAACATTAAGAAAAAGAAAAATTTGAGATTTCATTAAACCTGAAAATGTACCTGATGTTTTTTGCATTTGCAAAGTAGTGGATATAATGCTTTCAAAGTAAAAAAAAGTTGATCCAAAGTAAAGTGATTAGGTGTAACAAGTTGATGCAAAGTTTACTTTGATCCAATGAGACACTTTTGTCACTGTGCAGACGGCACAACAACTGTTGAACGGTTGACGTTAGAGACACGAGTTCTGCAGAAACCGGAGATCTGACTTATAGGAACCGAATCTTCCGACGGATTCTGCGCTTGACGCCTTCATGAGAGATGATGTCAGTGTGGTCGCTCATGTTTCTCTAACTGAAAGCTGCTGGCCTGAGGTTCAAGCGTCAGTAACCCGAGGCGCTTCTGCTCCAGCCCTAAGCAGAACAAGAGAGATCTCTGTGAGGAACATTCCTGTCTGTCAGCCACTGAAAACACCTGCAGATCCTGGAGAAACATCTCGGCCATGTGCTCTGACCATCACCGGATCATCTTCAGTAGAGCTGGAGTTTATCTGACAGAAAGGGCAGAAGGTTTGATTCCCAGGCGAAGCAGCAACTGTTGCACTGTATTGTTATAAGACGCACTTTCCGCGCAAAAAAAAAAACCCTAGTGGTGAACAGTATTTGAGTAAATTGACTTCAATACTTTACTTGATTTTCCTCCAAAGTCTGTGAATAATTTGGGTATATTTGATATATATCAGTTTGTTAAACTAATAACTTTTACTTTACTTTACTTTACAGTCATTTGGCAGACGCTTTTATCCAAAGCGACTTACAAAAAGAGGAGCAGAGGAGCATAACGGAGTGACTTATTATACACAAAGTGCAGTTCTCCACCAACAGAACTCTGCTTTAAAAGTTCTATTCTGTGATCGTGGAATCACCGAATCTTCATTATCTGCACTTCTTTGCGACGCTGCCTGTCTCATTCCCAGCTACAAATAAGAATATAAGCGCGGAATTGGACAAAAGTGACTCCAACCATGCAAGAGGAAAGTGACACTGGCAAAACACCAACGAAAGGTTCATCCACCGTTCACCACTGTCCACTTTGCATAGTTCAAATGTGGCTGTGTTAATATATTTGTACTAGGGCTGTCAAACAATTAATTTTTTTTAAACTAGTTAATCGCAATTCCCTGACCAAATTAATCGTGATTAATCGCGAAAAGGAACTGTGAGGTTTCTGGCTGAGAGGGAAAAAGTAGGTCAGTGTCACTTAGACACTTTGCAGCTAAGTGATAACACCTGAACTCAATGAGCTGCTGATCTTAACGAGCCGCACCAGGAGACAGCAGCGGCTCTCTTGTTTCTCAATGCTATTCAATTGTCAAACCGAAAGTAAAAACAATGCAACTCATAAATTTGTACATAAAAGTTATATTTTATATCTTGTTGTCCCTGAAAATGGGCTGCGTCTTATAAAAACATGGTGCTATGTTTCCTCAACGCCAAAGTGATTTCACAGCGCCACCTATCTAAGACAGCAGTACAGCAGCATGTCACATTTTGAATTTGTTGCAACCTTGTAAGAAACGTGAAACTTATAGGAATGCCATGTTCTCACCCCATGAATCTAGTTCTATTTTATTCTTTCATTCTAATATGTTAGACATAAACACAGACAGTCAGACCGGGCCTATTAACTAGGCAGGACACATCGACCAATCACAGAGCAGGACACACAGACACACATCCTCACACTCCCACTCACCTCTAGGGTCACTTTTCTAATGAGCATTTCACCTAAAACTCGTGTTTTTGGTCTGTGGGAGTGTGAAATCCAGGCATTATGTGGTATTTTACTGTATTCTGAATAGTTTATAATAATGTATAATTCATTCAAAAATCTTCCTATTGAAATTGTCATTCTGAAAAAACAAAACAAAAGAAAAGACAATGCTTGCTGATTCTGGTTCAGTGTTGCTTATTTTGCATTCCTTTTTTATTCAAGGCCGAGGCGGTTTAAACTGCTGTGTAAAAAAGAAACAGTAGTTTTTATGATAAAAAAACTAAAACCTTTAACATAAAAATGTTACGGGATTGGACGCACAATGCTGTATGTTTCCCGTTGTGAATTGTGTTTTTAGACTAGGTCGCCGTAGAACAAAACTCTGGAAAGTCCTGCAGGTTAGTTAGACGTTTTGTCGTTGTAAGTCCAAACATTTCACACGTTGCCTAAAAACACCAGACACTGTATAGAACGCCTGGCTTTCTTTCTTTCTAGTTGCGGCTTAATTCCCTCAGAGCTCCACAGTAATCTTCTCTATTAGGGCAGGAGTGGTCAGTGTTGAGCTCAGTGTTTGTCAGCAGATGAAGCAGAGGAAATCTGAACATTTTTCTTTCGCTCACTCTCTGTCTTTCTCTTGCTCTATCTTTCTGTCTCACTGTCAATTTCTCTCTCTCTCTCTCTCTCTCTCTCTCTCTCTCTCTCTCTCTCTCTCTAGCTTTCTGTCTCACTTCTCCTCTCTTTCTTTCTTTTTTCTTTCTGCCTTTGTTTCTTTCTTTTGCTCATTCTCTGTCTTTCTCATGCTCTATCTTTCCATCTTTCTCTTTCACGGTCAAATTTTCTGTCTCACTCACTCCCTCTCTGTCTTTCTGTCTCACCTCTCCTCCTCTCTTTCCTTTTTTCTGCATTTCTTTCTTTCTTTTGCTCATTCTGTCTTTCTCTTGCTCTATCTTTCCATCTTTCTCTCTCACTGTCAAATTTTCTCTCTCCCTCTGTCTTACTTCTCCTCTCTTTCTTTTTTCTTTATTTTGCTCGTTCTCTGTATTTCTCTTGTTCTGTCTATCTGTCCATCTCTCTCTTTGAGGGCACTGTCTGTCTGTCTCGCCTCTTTTTTTGCCACCTTTTCATCTTTCTATCTATCATTCTTTCTGTCTTCGTTCTGCCTTTCTTTCTTTCACACACTCCTTGTTTTCATGTTGGTCTGTCTATTTTTCCCTTCTGTCTGTCTCTCTCGTCTCTCTTTCTCTTGCCGTCTTTGTTTTCTATTTTCTTCTTTCTCTTTTTCTTAATTTCTGTTTCTCTCTCTACGTTTCCTCTGGGTCTCTCATCGTTCCTTTCGCTCTCTTTTCTTTTTACAGTGCAGTGTCCAGCAACAGGAAAGAAAATCCGAACAAGGGCGAACACTTGCTCTACAAGGCCGATCACAACCGAGGCGGGTCGAGCCTCGCCGGCCGATTTGTTCCTTCTAATGTGTCCGGAAGCGTAGAAAGGTGCCCTCTGCCTTCACGCCGTCTGTCAACGTGGCGACAAATGTGTAACCGTCCCACACAAAGAAGGCAGATGGCGTGTGTTGTAATGTGGGAAGCATCTGTGGTGATGAGAGCCGTATCAAAGCGGCGGATTCCGCTAGCCTTTCCTCCCGCCGGCTCAAGTGTCTCAAACACACGCGGCGTCTCAGTGTGTCGGGGAAAGATCTGTGAACGCTTGTAATTATAACGTTTGGTGATGCTTTCCTTCCGATTATACTCGTTTAGTGCTTTAACATGAAAATGTTACGGGATTGGACGCACAATGCTGTATGTTTCCCGTTGTGAATTGTGTTTTTAGACTAGGTCGCCGTAGAACAAAACTCTGGAAAGTCCTGCAGCTTAGTTAGACGTTTTGTCATTGTAAGTCCAAAAATTTCACACGTTGCCTAAAAACACCAGACACTGTATAGAATGCCTGGCTTTTAATTATAACGGAGCGGTAAAGCAGCGGCCAGCTACGTTTAATGATGCTTTCCAGTAAATTCCAGTAGATTATACTCTTTACAGTAAACTCGTTTAGTGCTTGAGGAAAACGACTCGTTGGGAGAAGGAACTGGCTGTTGGCTCTCGGTTCAAGTTCAGAGTATTTGTTCAGAACGGTCTCGTTGTAAACAGTTGAAACATTTGAAGCTGTTCAGATGAGACTGCAGTTCCCTCACACGCCAGACAGAGGCGCTGGTGATGTGCTGTGCCTCACACTGTGTTCCCCAACAGACATTGGCTCTTGGTTTAAGCAGGAAGTGTTTGAGTCCTGGTGTATTTTGGGTGCAGGAATTTTCTATATGAAGTATCTACATTTTAGTTGTGTAGCGTGTGTGTTTACAATTTACAGGGATGTAAATTCAAGATTGGGTAGATTTTATTGTCGGGAGTAACTTGTTTTCCCTGGGTGCTCCACCACCCGTCCCTTTTTTTCTTTCTTTCTTTTGCTCATTCTCTGTCTTTCTCTTACTCTATCTTTCCATCTTTTCCTCTCACTGTCAAATTTTCTCTCTCTCCCTCTCTCTTTCTGTCACACATCTCTTCCTCTCTTTTTTTACTTCTGCCTTTTTTTCGCTCATTCTCTATATTTCTCTTGCTCTGTCTTCATCGCGCGCTCTATCCCTTGCTGTCTCTCACCTCTCTTTCTTTCACCATCTTTGTTTCATATTTTCTTCTTTCTTTATCATTTATTTTTATTTTTGCCTTTCTTTATTTCACTCATTCCTTGTCTTTTCTGTCTTTTCACAATGTTTCATTATCTTTCCATCTCTCTATCTCTCTCTCTCTCTTCCCTCTGTCTGTCTCACGTCTCTTTTTCTTGTCGTCTTTGTTTTCTATTTTCTTCTTTCTTTTTTCTTTCTTTCTGCTTCTCTCTCTATGTTTCCTCTGGGATTCTCATGTTTTTGTCTTTTTCATTTCTTTCCCGCTCTCTCTCTCTTTCCCTCTTTGTCTTTCTGTCTCACTTCTCGTTCTCTAGCCATGTTTGTTTTCTTCTTCCTTTTTTTCTGTTTCCTCTGGGTCTCTCGTCTTTTTTTCATTTTTCTTTCTTTCTTTCTGTTACTCTCTCTCTCTCTCTCTCTCTCTCTCTCTCTCTCTCTCTCTCTCTCTCTCTGTGTGTGTGTGTGTGTGTGTGTTTCCTCTCAGTCTCTCATCTCTCTCATGTTATCTCGAGCACAGAAGTGGTGCTGATGAAGGCTGGTCATCAATCTCATTAGCTTTTTTTATCAGGGTTTAACAACAGATAGATTTTCCGCAGGAACACTACTAGGACAATCGGACCTTTCAGCTCCGGCTTTGCTCGCTTGAACAAGACCTGCATGTGTGGGACGACCGGCCATGTTCTAACACCCCGACCTTTACCGACTCAAACCCATTCTGTCCTTTCAATCACTACTAGTCAAATCTCTCTCTCTCTCTCTCTCTCTCTCGCTTTTTTTTGTCATTCTTTGTTTATCAAATCATCAACAAAATGTTTCTGTTGTCCTGTGCCGAGGGGAGAAGCCACTTTAATTATGGTGTTAGCTGATGGCAGGTCATTAATAAAACCTAGTTATCTCTGGGGAAGGCCTCTCTCGCATCCCTGGCTTATCTCATAAAAAAAAAAAAAACTTTGGGATTTTCCGGGGGAATATTTCAAGATGTTATCCCGCTGGATATTCAAACCGCGGTAACATGATAATCGCAGCATAATGGAAAACTTCCCTGTGTGTGTTCCGCGGACGAATATGTGGAATTACATGGCTGGGCTTCATACACGGTGATGGATCTTACCAACCTGCGAATGCAGATAAGGACCAAATCATGGCCGGTTTAGTTCTGGCAAATGTATATATAAGGGCCGGTGGGATACATATGCATTACTTGTTTTTTGGGACACATACATCAATGACACACTGGAGAAAAATGAACCGGATAGTAATGTGGTGAGTGCGTAACCTGCTGGACTATCGCTCTTAACCGCTTGGTAATATTGCTTTTGTTTCCTAGAGTCTGACCTCCATGGTCCATCAGGTCCTGCGACTAACCAGCAGACAAACCAGCAGAACCAGCATTTAAGCAGCTCTCGTCTGTGTTCAGTTTCATTCGCTGGAACCAGAAGACTCCACAGAAGCAGATCAGACGAAGACAAACCAGCTCAGTACATTTAGCAATAGTTCAGTTTGGGCTACATTGAGAGAGAGGGAGAGGCAGAGAGGGAGGGAAAAGGTGAGGAAGAGAGAGATGTAGAGTGGATGAAAGAGAGAGAGAGAGAAAACAAGGGGATAGAGACAGGAGAAGTGTGAGACAGAGAGAGGGAGCAATAGAGAGGAAGGAAAGAGATAGAGAGAGAGCGAGAGAGAGACAGATGGATAGTGAGAGAGAGAGGAAGAGAGAGAGGGAGAAAAAAAGAGACAAACATAGGATGAGAGAGAGAAGTGTGAGTCAGAGAGAGTGAGCAAGAGAAAGGAAAATTAGAAAGAAATAGAGAGAGAAAGCGAGAGATAGAGAGAGGGGGGAGAGAGAGGGAGGAAAAGAGAGATAGAAAAACACAAGATGAGAGATAAAGAAATGTGAGACAGAGAGGGAACGAGAGAGAGAGAGAGATAGAGAGGGGAAGAAAAAGAGAAAGATAGAAAAAAGAACAAGAGGAGAGAGACAGAGAGAGTGAGAGAGAGAAAAAGAAAGAGAGGAAGGGAGAGAGAGTGAGAAAGAGAGTGAGTGGGATCATTGATGCTATCGCGACTCATTTGATTTGTCCGGTATGCGACTCCTATCGGTCCTTTTCACCTGTGAATACTTAATTATCCTGGTGATGCATATGGGAAAGCCATTAATTAAATTTGACTATTGGTTAATTTGCTTCTTTGCATGTGTTATCAGGCTTGTACGAAGCACGTGAAATTGATCGCGTTTATTATGTGAGACACAGCCTGAATTGATCGAGACTGCATTTGCATTTGGGTGAATAATATCTCTTATTAGAACGAACAAGCCAATAAATAAAGAGCACTGTCTGTTCATTCATCTGTCAGCGGCTGCGCTGTTGTTCCAACATACGCTGCATAGCGCAAGAAGAATCGAACGTGCAGATCCAGATTGTAGCTGAAAATCATTTTAATCCGACTGCCGTAAATCTTGCTGCCTGTAATCGAAACGTGAAACGAGCAGAAACTGTCATTTTTTTAGGAAGTATGTTTAAGTAGATACGAAAGTTACGCATTATGAGGCAAAGAACATTGAGAATTATGAAAGAAAAAGCTGCTACAGTATGTATGTAGAGTGATACCTCCACTTACAAATTAGCCTGTTATTGAATCTGTTACAAGTTAGTCTGTTATTAAATCTAATTGTAGATTTCTGTTAAATCTACCCAATCTCTGTCAAACATTTTAAGAAAGGCGTTGTCGAGCAAATATTGTCTCTTTTTACAAAATTATTTCACTATACGATAGGCCAAATGTTGTAGATGTCCATTCTTCAAGCACGTCAGTAAATTACAAAAAAAAAAATGCTTTTACAGAAGTAACACGGTTACAGACATCTTACGTCCGGAACCGCTGACGAGCCGATGTGGTGAAACTGCGACACCCGGTGGCGGATAAAGGCAATGAAGGATGAGTTGTTAGACAAGACACGAGAAATAAAGTGTTTGAGTGCAGCAAACCGTCGTGTTATTTTGCAACAACAACATTAGAGAGAGAAGATGTTCAGAACAGTGTAAACTATTGCAGTTTCCTAATGCTTACACATAAGTACAACTCGAGTGAGACGCTCGGCTAACTAACTCAATGTTATTGAAAGATTCAAGATGGTGACTGAATTTTTATTACAGTTATTATGATATGTTATCATATTATAAAACGTTTTTTTTATCGGGACGCATTTTTGGATTTACGTGCAAAATGCGGTCCATTTTACAAAATTTCCATTTTACAAATCTGCTGTCGGCACAAAATTAATTTATTAAGAGATGTACCACTGTATTTATCACTGACATGCAAATCTCAAAGTCAGGAATTACTCGTATTTTGGTCGAGTAATTCTTAACAGAGTTGTTTCTTAACAGACAAATAGCATCGTTCTGAATTACTAGACTCCTTGTGTGATAAATGCAGAAGCTTTCAGTCCCGTCATTCACTTCAGATCTTAACGAACAAGCCAATATTTGGCTTCCATTTGCGTTGGTAAAATTCTCCCCCTTTTTTATTTTTAATACATTCTGTCGCAGTATTTATTAATACTGTTAACATTACAGCAGTCCATTAACTCATCAAATAGAATTAAAGTTCAATGGCGTGTGATAGGGTTGCTGCGGAGAAGGATCCTCAAACGATTAAGTCTCGCGCGGACCCCCGCCGCGGGTGAAACGGCTTAATGGAAATGGAGCGGATGGTTATGAAGAGATCGCCGTCCCTGCCACACAATATTCCCTCACAGACGTATTAACCTTTCGCTGGCGGTGGGCCGCAGCTTCCCTCTCTCCATTAGCAGAAGATCCATCAACTCGCTCGGCTCTAAGTGTTTAACGGTAACGTTATCCTTCCCCTGCGTCTTGCCGAAACTGTGGGAATGCGGCCCGGTGGGTTCGAGTCCAGACTGAGGCACCGTAGTAAAGTACTGTACCAATGCTAAATTAATTTAAAAAATACTGCTTACCAGTATTTGTTTTAATTAATTAATTAGAAGTATTAATGAGGTTTTAATGAGAAAGAAATTTAAAACAGACACTCGCACACACACACACACACACAGAGGAGTGAACAATTTGCATGTGATTTTTTCAGAAATGTGTGAAAAATGTGAAAAAAACAAGAGGTGTCAGCTTTTTTGGACTTGGTTTCATTAAATACTGACTATACTCAATATACTCAAAATTTGATACTCAATCAACTCAAAAAACAAGGAAAACTCACCCAAAAATAACACAAATTTTGTCAGCGTTACAGCTTACAAAAAAAATCAGGCTGGCAGTATCCCACAGCAGCTTCCATTCCTGGGTTTGGGCTCAAAAATGGACTTTGTCTTGTTAGAAAAAATAAAAAAACGAGCCATATCAACTCGCATGATTCACACTATGTACTAAAGCGTCTTGAATTAGTGCATCTCTGGTGTGTGTGTGTGTGTGTGTGTCTGTGTGTGTGTGTGTGCGTGTGTGTGTGTGCGTGCGTGCGTGCGTGTGTGTGTGTGTGTGTGTGTGTGTGTGTGTGCGCGTTGGACTCAATTGAGTGACAGAACTGACCTCCATCTTTCCTGAAGCTGGAGACCAGAACACACACTATTGACCTTTTAAAATAGAGGTTAGACGTAAAAATCCCCCTCGCAGCTATCATCAGCCTGTCCACAGCCTGTAGCTTCTACTGAAGAGAGAGAGAGCCACAGAAAGAAAAAGAGAGACAGTCACAGACCAATTGAGAGGGAGTCACGACAAAAGAGAGAAAGACAAAAGAGAGTTAGTAAGGGGAAGGGAGATAGTTTAAGGACAGAAAGAGAGAGACAGAGAGAGAGAGAGAGAGACAAGAAGAGAGAGAGAGAGAGAGAGAGAGAGAGAGAGAGAGAGAGAGAGAGAGAGACAGTCACAGAGAGGACATGAATGAAGACTGAAGATGAACGTTTCCATCCATCCATCCATTGTCTTCCGCTTATCCGGGACCGGGTCGTGGTGGCAGCAGCCTTAGGAGGGATGCCCAAACTTCCCTCTCCTTCGCCACCTCCTCCAGGGGGACACCGATACGTTCCCAGGCCTGCTTTGAGACATAGTTTCGCCTGGGTCTTCGTCTGGGTCTTCTCCCGGTGGGACATGCTCGGAACATCTCCCCTGGGAGACGCCCCGAGGGCATCCAAAATAGATGCCCTAGCCACCTCAGATGACTCCTCTCAATGTGGAGGAGAAGCGGCTCTACTGCGAGTTCCTCCCGGGTGACAGAGCTCCTCATGCCATCTCTTAGTGCCACGCCCTGCCACCCCACTAAGGAATCTCACTTCAGCCGCTTGTATCCGTGACCTTGTCCTTACGGTCATGACCCAAAGCTCATGACCATAGGTGAGGGTTGGAACGTAGATTGACCGGTAAATAGAGAGCTTTGCCTTTTGGCTCAGCTCTTTTTTCACAATGACGTACTTGAGGTTAATACAGCCTCAATACAGCGGCCGATGCACCGATCCGTCTGTCAATCTCACGCTCCTTTTTACCCTCACCCGTGAACAAAACCCCAAGATACTTAAACTCCTCTACTTGAGGCAGGATCTCCTCTCCTACCCGTAAAGAGCAAGCCACCTTTTCCGGTCGAGGACAATGACCTCAGATTTTGAGGTGCTGGTTTTTATCTCAGCCATTTCATATTCAGCTGCAAACCGCCCCAGTGCGTGTTGTACGTTCTGGTCTGTGGAGGCCAGCAAGACCACATCATCCGCAAAAAGCAGACACGAAATCCTATGGCCTCCAAACCAGATCCCCTCCGTTCCTTGGCTGCGCCTAGAAATCCTGTCCATAAAAATAATGAACAGGACCGGTGACAAAGGACAGCCCTGATGGAGCCCAGGACCCAGCACTCCCAAAGCACCCCCCACAGGGCGCCACAAGGGACACGGTCAAACGTCTTCTCCAAGTCCAAAAAACACACTTAGACTGGATTGGCGTATTCCCATGAGCCCTCGAGCACCCTGGTGAGGGTATAGAGTTGGTCCAATCTTCCACGGCCGGGACAAAAACCGCATTGTTCCTCCTGTATCTGAGTTTCAACTATCGGCCTAATCCTCCTCACCAGCACCCTGGCATATACTTTACCAGGGAGGCTGAGGAGTGTGATCCCTCTATAGTTGGAACACACCCTCTAGTCCCCTTTTTTAAAAATGCTCAGCGACTTCAGTCAGGGTGATAAATGAATCCGCCTCTGAGTACTCCGCCTCTGCTTCTATAGTTTCTGCTATAGACGGCATGTCAGAAGGGTTGAGGAGGTCCTGAAGTATTCCTTCCACCGTCCCACTATATCCCCAGTTGAGGTCAGCAGCTCCCCACCTTTACTGTAAACAGTATTGGCGGGAAACCTGAGACGTCGGACAGTTTGCCAGAATCTCTTTGAGGCCGACCGATAGTCTTCTTCCATGGCCTAACCAAACTTCTCCCAGACCAGAGTTTTTGGCTCTGCGATTCGTTTGGCACCTGTCAGCTACCTCAGATGTCCCACTGGCTAACCAAGCTCGGTGAGACATCTTCAGCTTGATGGCATCCTTTACTTCTTGTGTCCACCACGACAGGCACCAGAGACTTTACGACCGCAGCAATCGAACAGCAACAATTGACAATGGAGGCGGAGAACATAGTCCATTCGGACTCAGTGTTGCCCACCTCTCTCGGGATCTGGTTGAAGTTTTCCCGGAGATGTGAGTTGAAGACCTCCCTGACAGAGGGCTCTGCTAAACGTTCCCAGCAGACCCTTACAATACGTTTGGGTCTGCCAAGTCTGTCCAACTTCCTCCTCTGCCACCGGAACCAACTCAGCACAAGGTGGTGGTCGGTTGACAGCTCAGCCCCTCTCTTCACACGAGTGTCCAAGACATATGGTCGAAGGCCTGATGATACAACAACAAAGTCAATCATAGACCTTCTACTCAGGGTGTCCTGGAGCCATGTGCACAAATGCTTGAACATGGTGTTTGTTATGGACAAGCCGTGACTAGCACAGAAGTCCAGTAACAAAACACCACTCGTGTTTAGATCAGGGAGGCCATTCTTCCCAATCACGCCACTCAAGGTATCACTGTCGTTACCCACATGAGCGTTGAATCCCCCAGTAGAACAATGGAGTCCCCGTTTGGGGCACTCTCCAGTACTCCTTCCAGGGACTTTAAGAACCCGGGTACACTGCTATTTGGTTCATAGGCACAGATTACAGTGAGAACCCTGTCCCCGACCCGAAGGCGAAGAGAAACGACTCTCTTGTCCACTGGAGAGAAATTTAACACGTGGCGGCTGAGCTGTATGGCGATAAGCAAGCCCACTCCCACTCGCCGCCTCTCACCATGAGCAACTCCAGAGTAGAAGAGGCTTCAACCTCTTTTAAGGAGCTGTGTTCCAGATCCCGAACTATGCGTGGAAGCAGTGGCGGTTCTAGGCATGGGCGAACGGGGCAGCCGCCCAGGGCGGCATTTTTTCATGTCACGTGGGGGGCGGCACAAGCGCGTCCGCTAAGCGATTTTCAATTATATATTCATGGCGCCCCTGTTTGAGTTTACTGAAAGAGTCGTGCACAGAAAATGTGAGAGAAGTGGAAAATGCAGGCAGAGAAGCGGCGCACACGGAACCTCACGTTTCTCAAAAATAGAAGCCGGCGGCCGCACTAAACTAAGTCAGCGGCGCGGCCGAGGAGGATAATCTGTTGATTTGAATCTTTAAAGCGCAATTTAGAAAAAAGAGACATGTGTAAAACGAGTGAAATGTAAAGGTGTGCAACAGCATTCTCTGTGTCCCTGTCATCAATAAAGAAAACCAGGCCGACACCCTAATATATGCGTATATTCGCATCTTCGTTTATTGGGGTTTGTGTACTAACGGGTTGAATTTAAATAATAATAATAATGTGAATAAGAGCATCAAACATTATATCATGAAATCTGAACAGGAACCCATGTGTCTTGACCGGTGAGGTGGAGCAGCATCTTATTCAATTAAGTTTACTTATAAAGAGACACCAATCAGCAGAAGTTCTGCTCTATTGGTCCATTTAACAGACAGACAGGCAGCAACAGCATCTTTTGTGAGAATTATAAACAGGTAAAAATGCCACCGAGTCTCTGCTCGAACCCTCTGCGTCACATAACGAGACACATTGATGGTTATTTAATTACCTTATTTAATACCTCATTTTAAGACACATCACTTTGCTCCTACTAACAACTGAACAAGATCATGTAAAAACGTGTTTATGATTTATTTTAAAGTTTAAAAAGTGGAAAAAATTTCGTACAGCACAAGCAAGCTTCTCATTGGCCAATTCAAGAAACAAGGTCTTCTCGTCACCATCTCTGGCTCCAAACCACATTTTACTTTACTTTAAATGAATGTTTTTACCTTACAGTAAAAGACTTTCTTTTAATTTGGATGAAGCCCATATTTTACAGTACACTGATGGTTAGACAGAAAACTAAACGCTTTGAGATAGATCAAGTATAAAAATGCATTCAAAGTAACGACACGCCTTTGGCACTTTTTACAGTTTGAACTTGACGTAAAAAAATCACAGTTGTTCCATGATATGAACGTAGAAGTTGTGCGCCTGAATGCATCTTCCGATCGCAGCCTGATGGGACGCGAGGCTGAAATCTACATGCTGTTCCTGAAGCTCCTGACACGCACAGCAGATGTTCCTGCAGCGACGATGAGTCTGGTTTAGATGTAGTGGAGATGTAGGACACGGCGGATCAAACCATCGCATCCTCCGATTCCGGACTCACGTATCATGTTCACTGATGTGGCCGGGTATCGCTCCTGCCGTCACGTGACGCTGGCGTTTTCTGTTCAATAAAAGATCATCACGGGAGATAATTACAGTGACAGTGTCGGATGAAATGTATTTTCTTTGTACTCAGCAAACTCCCCAAAGAAACCCCTTTCAATTTACTGCGGCTTCTGCGGAGCGGTGTCGTCCCCGCAGACTCGCACACAAAGGACCATTACAAACGACAATATATATTTCATATCTCCCCAAATGTTTGCTGCAACTTACAAATGGAGCTCTATTAAAGTATTTATGCCGTGCAGCGAACAGAATATGTATTAGTAATACGCGCGGCCTGAAGAGAAACATATTCTCTTGCTTATATCCATTTGTTGTCAAGATGCATTGGAGCTCTCAGGTCGACAAGGAGCAGTGAGAGAGATAGAGAGATAGAGAAGGAGAATGTGTGTGTGTGTGTG
>MU204346.1:404435-423684 GCA_017309775.1 Paedocypris sp. Pulau Singkep | reverse complement strand
GTAAGTCAACAGTACCGGTGGCGGTCGTTGTTAACCCGGGCCTCGACCGATCCGGTATGAAGTTTCTTTGAACGACTCGCATGGTTCAAGTTTGACTAATTTTACGCCGGATGTCCTTCCTGACGCAACCCTCTCTATTTATCCGGGCTTGGGACCGGCACAGAAGTAACTGGCTTGCAACCCCTGTGGCTAGATTCAAGATAAATTAACTAGTTTAGAATTAAAAGTGAAAGAATAATTAGCTTGTTTCAAGACAATAGTGTTATGGCTGCAGACAGAGGAAGGCAGCAGGGTTCGTTAAGCTGAGAGTTTAATGGAAAACTGAAGAAGATCCAAACAACTGAAGATGAAAACGCCTCACAAAAGTGAACCACACACACAGCAAGTTTGACTGACGCTGGTTAGCCTCATTGATCTCCTGTTAACCATAAAAGCAATTGGTTACAGGTGTCGCTGATGCTAATGAGCCGTTGAGAACTGTCCTCTACCAGTTCTCGGCTCAGCCACCAGAGAATTCAGCGACCTTCTGGAGGCCGGGAGGGCTGTTGTCTGGAGCGCGATAGGCAGCCACTGCAACAGGGTTTCCAGAGTTCAAAGGAGGTGGGCCGGGACCGGGGAGAGGCACGTCGAGACCGCCGTTGCTCTGAGGGGGCGTGTCGTGTCCGCTGCAAGTCAGGAGAGGTGGGTCCGCCGGAGTTCAGACGCCAAGGCGGGACGGGACTAAGAAAAGCGCTATATAAACGAACTTGAACTTGAACTTTTTTGTTCTGGTGAGTAATCTAGCAGCTGCTTTCTGAACTAACTGAAGTTTATCTATTAGTTTGGCAGGAGAACCTCCCAGAAGACCATTACAGTAATCTAACCTCAAGGTCATAAACGCATGTATGAGTCTTTCTGCATCCGACCTAGGGAGCATATGACGCAGCTTTGCAATATTCCTGAGGTGAAAAAATGCTCCTCTACAGACGTTGTTGACATGGGTTTCAAATGAAAGTTGATTATCAAATATAACACCTAAGTTTTTCACTGTTGATGTGGTTGAAAGTTGAAGTCCATTAAGATTTAGATTATATTCAGGGTTGTTTATGTTTTGGTTAGAGTCAATAAGCAATAATTGTCCTGGTTAAGCATCAGGAGGTTTTTCGTCATCCAGTCACTAATATCACTGAAGAAATCTAATATTTTAGTAAATTTAGTAAATATGGATTTCCATAAGGACGACCATATTAGCCCAGTGTTAATGTTGCTACAATGGTTACCCGTAAAATATAGAATTATATTTAAAATTCTCCTAACGACTTATAAAGCATTAAACGGTCTAGCTCAGTATAGCTCGGTATCTCAGTGAGCTCATCACGTGTTACAAGCCAAGGAGACCTCTGCGCTCTCAAAACTCAGGGCAGCTCGTAATACCAAAAATCTCTAAAACCTTCACAGGGGGAAGATCGTTCGCTTATCTAGCACCAAAATATTGGAACTCTCTGCCTAGCACAATCCGTGAATCAGAATAAGTTAGTCAGTTTAAATCTAGATAAAACACATCTCTTCAATGACGCATTTTTCAAACTGCAATAGCAAAATATTCAATTACTAACATTAACGAATAGGAAGGCTGCACTAGGTAGAATCCCGGAACCAAACCTCACCTGCACCGTAGCATCACTGCTTTTTTTTCTCTTAAAGCCCTTCGTAGTGCTAATAGCTTTTGTTCTTGCTCGTTTCACTCCCCTGCTGAGGTCCTGCGTGATCCACACCCCTGCCGGAGGGGACGACGCCACACCCCCGCCAGAGGAAACGCATCCCTGCTGGTGGAGACGACGCCGGTCTGGCTGCTGAGAAGTGTCGTTACCGTCGGGTCGGAGACAACGTCGCTTGGAGGAGTGTCATTTCACCAGGAGAGCGACAACGCTGTTTCAAACAGTTTTCTATTATGAGCCACTGCGTCATCATGAGGGGAAGAGCCGCCACACTTTACGCCCCGCAGGACATCCGTCCGTCTTCATCTTCACCAACGACTTTGTAATGTTAGCATGCCAGAGGAGACTGACACCAGAGAGTCTGGTTTAATGGCAAACTGAAGAAGATCCAAACAACTGAAGATGAAAACGCCTCACAAAAGAAGTGAACCACACACAAGTGGCTCCTCAGGCAGCAAGTTTGACCAACAGCCTCATGAAGGCAATTGGTTACAGGTGTCGCTCATGCTAACTACAGTCCTCTACCACATGACAAATAGGACTATTTTCAAACTGTCATACCAAGTAAAATTTTCTCACCCCATTGGCAGATAATTGTCTTTTTTTACTCATTTTGTTCTTACTTTTCTTATTTTTCCATGTGCATTTTTGCATTGTGTGCACTTAAAAAGATAAAATAGATTTAATTATCATGTGTTTTTTATTTTTTTTTACTTTTTGATAAGTGCCATTTGAAGGGAAAGTTTGGTTTTCAGCAAGTGAAGTAATTAAAAACAAATTGCTCAAGCATCCATTCACATCCATTCACTGGTGTTTTTTTGTTGACAATCGATCTGTCAATTATTTTCCTAATTCTAGAAAGTTTTAAAAATCTAGTACCATTTACAAGTGTGGATCTTGCGCTAACTCACACTAACACAGTCACACTTGTTCTTCAGTTTGGTGGTGACAGTACCAATTTTATTTTTTAAAGAAATGAACACAGGATGGAAAGCCAGAAGAAAGACGTGTCTGTCATTTACTGTGATGCCTGTGTCTCGTTTTCCCAGAATCCCGAGTGTGTCATGTGACTTGTTTGCTCTGTACTGTATATATCGCATCTTTTCATAATGCGTTTTTATTGGTTATTGTGGGCGCCACTTGCACTTATTTTCTTTTTTTGTACTTAATAAAGCATGCACTATTTCTTCTTTTCCCGACAGTCATAGTCGATTTAAAGACAGATAAAGACTGCGCATAGCGACTTTGCGTTGGTCTGGGACTAAGATTAGGCTACATAAATAAACTTGAACTTGAAAATTAGTAAACTATTGGTTTAGTTTTACAGACTATTACAGACACACACACAAATAGATAATCACCGTTTTAGATAAATTATTATTTTTAAAGCAAATATATAATTTCATCTGAAAATGTCTGATTTCCATCCTTTCATTGGAAAAAATGTTCAATTGATTGTCATGATGGATAGTTACAGTAGCTGTAACTGTATAGTGATAAATACATTTTTAACAGTATTTTGAAAGCATTTACTGTCTGATGTCCAGCTAAACTCTGGTGAACTTTGACGTCAGGACTTACGACACGCTTCACGCTGAACTTGTCTCGTCATTATCATTCCGCAGAGCAGCTGCTCTGATTGGTAAACGGACAATGTTTTGCAGAGTCAAAGGTTAAAGATCTTTCCCCCTCTTCTCCTCCTTCTCTCACCCATCATCTTCTCTCTGTGCACCTCTCTTTATACTCAACTGTGTCTTTCTTTCCTTATTTCTTTCTTTCTTTCTCTCTCTCTTTTTTGTTCTTTCTGTGTCTCTCATTCTTCAGTATTCTCCCCCTCTCTTTCCCTCACTCTGTGTGTGTGTCTCTCTCTCTCTTTCTGTCTCTGATTTCTCTCTCTCGTATTTCCTCCATCTGTCTCTCTCTCTCTGTTTCTCTCTCTCTCACACACACACACACATACACACTCCAGTTTTTATTTCACTCTCTCTCTCTCTCTCTCTCTCTCTCTCTCTCTCTCTCTCTCTCTCTCTCTCTCTCTCTCTCTCTCTCTCTCTCGCTCGCTCGCTCTTTCATTCTCCGGTATTTTTCCCCTCTTTCTCTCTACTTTCCCAGTTTTTCTCTCTTTCTCATTCTCCAGTTTTTATTCACCACTTTCTTTCTCTGTCTCTCATTCCCTAGTTTCTCTCACTCTCATTATCCAGTTTTTACCCCCCCCCCCCCCTCTGTATGTGTGTGTCTCCCTCATTCTCTAGTATTTACTTTCTCTCAGCCTTTCTCTCTCTCCTAATTTCTTGATCTCTCAAGCGTTAAGCGTTTGTGTTCAGCACTAATGTTTATTATAATGACTGGCTTTCACCATATACGTATAACATACAGCTATAACAAATACCGCACATTATCACACGTTTCTGTTTGTCAGGTCATCCGCTTTAATGAAGTTTTTCTTTACAGATCGCAGTGTCAGTTGCGATGTGACCCTTAACCTTTGTGACCCCTGGCCTCTGATGTGTTTTACTCTACCATGAGACTGAGAGTGAGAAAGCGGCTTTATTACACCTGCTGATCTGCTGAACTTTAATGGCATTTAAATGCAATTTTACAGCCCGTGCAAACACAAGTGGCTTTTGCATGCACGGTTTTATGTGTGATTAATATTGACTGTTGCCACAACGTACACTTGAGAAAACCAGATTAAACAGACTTACTCTGCTTACTGCCATTTTATAGAAGTAGGAAAGTCAATAATATGAATTTTATAAAAAAGGTTGGTTTTATTTGCATTTGTATGAGATGTCTGTCAAGTTGCATTTCATATAGTGTGTGTGTGTGTGTGTGTGTGTGTGTGTGTGTGTGCGCGCGCGCGCGCGCGTGTGTTTGTGTGTGCATGTGTTTGAGCCACAATCTTCTCGCATGTACACTAGACATACAACTAATGAATTGGTTTTAATAATTGCCAGAAGGTTTTATTATTATTATTCTTATTATTCGTATTAATAAAATAATACAGTAATATTGCGGGTGCCTTGATTGTCCTTGAATTTAAAATCACTGATCCGGCTTGATCAAAAATAATAATACTATTGATATCTTTATAAGGCATTACAATTTTAAAATAAACAATTAAAAAATAATAATCAAGAACAGTTGGTTTAAATTTGGTTTAGTTAGACTTTTAGTTAATACGCCAAATAATCAAATACATAAATATAATTTATTAAATATAGAAAAATAGAAAATAACAAAGAAAGACAGAAAGAAAGAAAGGAAAAAAGAAAGACAGAAAGAAAGAAAACAATAATTTTTGATAAATTATTGAGCAACTCAATGTTTTAATTGCTGTCAACAGTCCGATATAGAAAGAGAAACGTTATTCGTTTATTTTTATTTTACCGCTTTGCACCGGCAGCAAATGTGTTGTGTAAAAGTCATTTACCACCGCCGGACGCTTCTGTCCCCGAAGATGAGAAATATATATAAATAAAAGCGGATCGAGGAGGTTTCGCGCAGGTCGATAAAGCTTTTAGATTTGGAGATGTTTTCTGTTTCCTTAGGCTAGTTGTTAATGGAGCTTAAGGAATTATCTTATGGCTCTGTGTTTCGAGAGTAGGTTATTTCAGCGGCCCCCGTGTCCCCTGTCGAGCCTGAATATGCTGCTGTCAAGTGCTCTTAATGAAAAGTAACGCGTCGCTGATTACGGTTTCGTTCGGTTCCTTTACGTAAAAGCTCCGTTAATTCACCTCCATCATTCAGCGCTTGTGCGTTGGCGCGTTTTACACGCGCGAATGAGCCTCGCGCCCTCCTTTTTTCTGTCCATGCTCCCCTCGTTTCAGATTCTAAAAGTTTCAATACAGTTTTTAAAATAATATTTTTTTTTATCAACATTTAACAAATATCGTTGTATATGAAAGTAATAAAAAACTGTGAGTAATGTTTTAATTATTTTAATAACCATTTATTTTAAACACGTTTAATTTAATGATATTATAATAAAAGTAATAGCGTATTATTATTAATTATTATTATTATTATTATTATTATTATTGTTGTTGTTGTTGTTGTTGTTATTATTATTAATATTAATATAGTATAGTGTTTGTGTTTGCGGTGCATTGTGTTGTGGAGAAAGAAAAACATTTTTCGTAAACGTCTTTGTCCGGGGGATCGGTCAGGAGATCTCAATCGTTTGGTTTTCACATTAAAATTCATTACTGAGGCTTCTCTCGGTGGACCCCAGTCCTCCAGAGGCCAGACTTTCACCATCACTGTCAACTCCTGCCGTTGACTGCCTGTTTCTGCCCTTTATCTCTGGCAACTAATTCTCTTGCCCTTTTCACTTAAAGCGGAAAAAAGCCTCCGAGTGCCGAGAAACTGCGGAAATTGAGGGGTCTGTGTCAAGAGGAACATTTCAAATGATCTCGCCCTCTGCCACATAAACGGCCTGTCGGGGTAATTCGGGGCATGTGAGATTCAGGGCCAGGCTAAAGGTTTGGCTCTTCGATAACATTATCAGAGAAAAGAACGAGTAGGAATCGATAGAGTGAAGTGAATGATGACGGAAAACATCCCAATTACAGCCTGGTTATGGCGGGTTAATGGGGCTCATCCAGCGCTGTCTTATGACTCCTGAGGGCCTCATCTCAGCCTTCAGAGTCTCCAGGAGAATGACAAACAGTTATTGGAACATTATTACAAAGCCGAGCGCGGAAAAAAAAAACTCACTGCTGAGAGACTGCACGCGCGATTTAAGAACTGCGCGCGCATAGTAACAGAAATAATTGTGCATTATCACACGCACATTAACAATCCTGTTCCATTAAACGATTATGATTATAATACGTGAATGTCTGCATAACGGCGCCTTCTCTCTTGTGACGTATGTGTGGCTAGCACCAAGGACAGCGACTGCACAATCAAAACGCTTGAAAAACTCGTCCATTTATTAGAGTGAACAGATCGGGACAACCTCCACGCGCCACGCACGGGGATCTGTGCAGCTGTGCGAAACTTTCTGAACGACACGAACAAGAGACCTTTCAACAAGTCCATCTAAAGGAATAGTCAATCAAATCTAGCAACTCATGCATGCCAACGGAACCGAAAGTGCTGCAACAAAAACAGCCTGTGTTGTTCAGTTTTGTTCATAACATAAACGTAAACGGTTTTTAATTTGCATATACAGAACGTGCGACGACAAAATGAAATTTAAACATATATAAACAATCCCAATCCCATCACGGGAGCCTCGCCAATAGGATTAGTGCGGCAATTAAACACATACGACTCTTAACAAAAGCGCTAAAATGTACCAAAGTGTGTTTTCAGGCTCGAAACCAACAGTCGGGAAATTGTTCAGACAGTTCAGACAGTTATCCTAATGTTTCCCCACGGTTGATCCACTGTGCTAGGAACAGAAAATTTTATTCATTCCCTTTGGAAACGTCACACTGTCTTTGCTGGCCTCCTGCTGTTGTGTTGTAATGGCGTGATTGTTGTTTCCGCCGTGGATCAGAGCTCCCGTCTCTAAGATCGACCCTTTGGTCGAGGTGGTCCAAGACACTGTCGTGTTGGTCTGTGCTTGGTTCAAAGAGCTGTGTCTGAACAAAGGGTCGTGGAAGACGCCATCCACCCAGTTTCTGAGAGTAGTGACAGGTGAGTCCTGCTGTCTGTCCAGGCCGCTGGCTGGAGAAGAAGCAGAAGGTGATGACGGACACCTCAGCATACACGAGGGGTATTCTGTGGGGTTCAACGAGGTCGCGGTCTGGGCCAGAGACCAGATGCGGGGTTTGCTGTCCAGTAAGGGATGGTGAGCATGATGCTGGAAACACGTCTTGGTGTGATGGAGGTCGTGGTCACAGACGTCGGACGAGGGCTTGGTTACGTCGCGCTCAGTGTCCAGCAGGCTCGGTAGTTTCGGAGAAGTTTCTTTGAGTTCGTCTTCGGTGGTCGACATGTGCGCGTTCATGTGAAAGCGGTGCTTGAGCTCACACTCTGAATTCTCGGACTCGATGGCGTCAAAGTCGTCCAAGTCGCTCAACTGAAGCTCTTTATCTTCTCGACTTTTGCTTTCTGTTAAAACAAGGTTTGGATGCAAAAGCCAATAAAGAATCAATCAACAAAAGACGGTCATGTGCGAATTCGCCGTTTATTTATTTTACGGCATACTTATGTCTAGAAACAAATTCCTGCATTCGTTTATTTTAAAAAACACTAAAATGTTGTGGTGCCTTTTAATAGATTTTACTGCCAGCTTTCGCTATAATGTCACATTGTTTATGTTCTCGCTCGTTTTGTATAGTTTAGAAGCCACATTTGAATTTGAATTGCATTTATCGGCTGTTTAATGCGAAGGTATTAAGCTCACCGTCATCGTTCGTTTCACTTTTAATTTGCTCTTCTTGCGAGCCGTCTTCATCATCTTCGTATTTTTTGTCTTCTGAGCCCTTGTTTCTCGGAGGCCATGTCATCTTGTTCTCCTTCTTGAGTCTCCTCCTGGCATTAGCGAACCAGGTGGACACTTGCGTGAGGGTCATCTTGGTGATGATGGCCAGCATGATCTTCTCTCCTTTGGTGGGGTAGGGGTTCTTCCGGTGCTCCTGCAGCCAGGCTTTCAGCGTGCTTGTCGTCTCCCGAGTGGCGTTTTTCCTCCTCGTTCCTCCTTCCATAGTTCCGTATCTGTAATCAATACACGTGGTTTAGCAAAACGAATATATTCGCTACTTTTCTTTCTCTATAGTTTTGTATCAGTGCATCTTATTTAAATTATTTAATGACAGACTCGATGTTAAACGGCTTTAAATTGTCGCGTGCGAGTTCGATTTCTAACAGAAGCATAATAGCGCGTAAAAAATTGCTCGATCGAGTAAACAGCCTGCGCCGGCCGGATCTCTCCATTAAAGCACTCCAGGGGAAAGCCTAAAGAGTTAAGTGTGTGTGTGTGTGTGTGTGTGTGTGTGTGTGTGTGTGTGTGTGTGCGTGTGTGTGTGTGTGTGTGTGTGTGTGTGTGTGTGTGCGTGCTCGCGTGCGCGCAAACGTGTGCGATTCCAATGACATTTAACATCTCTCATTGATTTAATTACATAGATGTTAAACGCGTTTATAAAAGTCGATGTCATCGAAACATTTATTGATCCAGAATAATTCAGAGCTTGTTAATTGGCAATCAACAGCACGTGATTGGGGTCAGTGTTCAATACCTGTCATACTGATACTGTCCCAGAGTGGGATCATACGGGTAATATGCAGCAGCCTGTGTAATTCCCGCATGCGCAGACGGGCTTCCATCTTTGGCATCAAACGTCCCCTATAAAAACAGTTTTATTGGCGATAATACAAACTTCTAAAAATAAAAACAGCTTGAACAACCTTAACTTTTTTCACAAATCACATTTTCACAAAAAAAAGTTTAGATTTTAAGTTCTCGTTCTAAATGTTTTATTTCTTTCCAAGTGTAAATTTCCTGTTTGAAAGCACATTTACGTGTTGCTCATTTTTAATTACGTCAGGAATCGAGTGCCACAAGTGACATGCAGGATTTGAAACTGTAAACTCACCAAAGAGTAAAAAGCGGATGCGTCTGCTCCATAAGTGACATAATTCCCGTAGCCCTGTGTGCCAGTGTACGGGCTGCCCGCGTACACGCCCAGCGCGGCGGCGGAGCTCAGCTCGTGTCGGGCAGTGGCCAGCAGTCGGCTCTCGTACACGGGACAGTACACGGGCGTCTGTGCGGAGGTGTCCGAGATGGACCTGGTGCTCGACTCGCAGCACGACGTCAAAGAGTTGGTGGTCATGAGGAACTGGAAACACGCAATCAAAGCATAAGTGAAACCTGTAAGAATGAGCATATCGTTTCCACATTGCGTCAAGTTTACATGTAGAGCGCGAAAGTGCGATTTTCGCGATGCGATTTCTGGCTCGTAGCCAAAAAAGAAACGTTTGTCCCGCGTCCACGTCCTGATCCCGGCGCATCCCCGCATCGTTCTGGCTCGAGCGCGCGCCTTGTTAGATTTGTGAAAAGATAAGCGCTCGGAGTAACACAGGCGTTTATCTCATCCCATTTGCTTCACGCTCGAACCCGTTTCTCCTCTTGAAGTTACCGTCACAAAAACGTGGAGCGGTGCCACCGGCTCTTACCTGAGGAGCGGATGAGTAGGGATATCCGAACTGAGGATAAGACATTGTAGAGTGATGCCCGCTTCTCCGAGGAGCAGGCGAGACTCAGGTCTGCTGTGTTTCACTGGACCGGTTGATTGGTAAAACATAAAGCTGCTGGACGATTATAGGGCGCAGCGCGATAGCACCATGTTCAATGCTCGTCTTCAAACAGTTCCCTTTAAAAAAGCGCTCGCGATCACCTATCAAACTTCTTTTGCATCGTGTCGCGTGCGCTGGGTCGCCGCCTTTGATGTCAGAAATACATATTTTGCGTTATAAAAACTAGTATTAAACACGTCAGCTCAGAAGCGGGTTGTTTTAAACGTCGGGGACTCTGACGTCAGAAGAAACCCAGTCAAAATGACCAGACTGAAACTTTAATATGCATTTCTCGGGATAAAAATTTCAGCAAGTGACGGGGGGCGGGGGGGGGGGTGTTATATACTCCTGTAATTGATCCTATCAATTAATCCGCAGCTTTACACTAGTAAAGTGCGAGTACATTATAGGAAACACAAATATAATGGATTGTTATGCGCACGCACACAATTGTCAGAAGTCAAGAAAAATAAAAAGAAAATGCAGAGAACCTGCATTTAAGAAGAAATATTAATTATATCAATTATTCATCAGTTTTTGTATAGTGGCTTTTTATAGAAGAATTTGAATTGCATTTCGTTTTTAAATCAACATACTACAATTAATGATATTTGATAGCAAGGAAAATCAGGAAAGGAAAAGCATTAAAGGAAAATATTAATTTGGTCAAAGTTTATCTTTAGATATATTAAGTTCAGTGCATCATTTGCATATTAACTAACACATATTAATTTGTAACTAAACTAGTTTCGGATTTTACTTTTTTAGATTTTGTGAAACAGACACTTTTGTGTAGGGTTTTTTTTTTTTTATTATTTATAATCAACTTTAACGTTGAAATATCCTGCATCCATCCGTCGGCGCAGGAATGGGTGTGTTGCTGACGCGGGCTCAGACATGAGAGGAGCCCCGGGGTCATAGTCAAATTAATGATGATGTTCTCCTCTTTTCCCCAGCTGGAAAACTGCCTGCGAGAAACGAATCTGCCCGCAGTGACAGCTCGATTGCGAGTGATTGATGACTATCTTGAGACCGGCCAACATAATATAATATGGGACGCATAATTGCTTTCATTTACAGATGAAGGTACGTGTCCTCAAATTGAGTTAGACTTTTATCAGGCAAGTTTCCCCCCACCTCTTCCCCCTTCTTTGCCATGCACTTGAGTTTGGAAAAGAAGTGTTCTGTGAAATTAAATTAGTTAGACAATAAGCGAGCAAATGTCGCGGCGTGTGTTAATAGACGCCGGGTCAGGAGAGTGACCCGCGCCGCCGCGGCTTTTCACTTTCTCCTCATTTACTAAGTGATGATTTCCGCGAAAGCCCTTTTAGCGGATGGAAAAGGCTCTAATCAGAGCAAATAATGGATTAAACACAAGACGATGGCCGACAGGAGCCTGCTCAATAAACAGTCTCTTATAAACATAAATAGTCTCTTTTAGCGTCTTTTCTGAAAACGAACCGTGGCATTTTATCTCGAGTTACATCAAGTGTGTGATTGATTTCTCGTCCAGCGTCCTCGCCGATAATGCACTCCTCGAGTTTGATGGGCAACTTTACAATAGCCTTTCTTTTTTAGCCTATACATTATTTTTGGCGGTGTTGTTTGGGCTCATATGAAATATTAAGGCGCACTGGCTGCGCTTTTAGAGGATAATGAAGTCTGCGCGGAGAATTCCTGCTCTTGTTTTTCGTTAAAAGATTTAAAGAATCCCCGGACAGATGAATGAGACGTGACGGGATGAGTTTAAGAAACGCGCTGAAACGCAGACAGGATTTCAATATTCTCGCCATTCTGATCCAATAGACACTGTCCCACGTCCGGTGACGTCTTGTCGTTTTATGGAATGAAATAATAACACTTGGAAATGTAAATATAAATTTAAAATAACGGTACGCGTTTCAATAGCCCCTCCTGCTGCTGCAGGGGGGGGGGTATTAAATTCGTTTTTCTTCAAACGAGAGAAGTGTGAAGAGGGAAAAAATGATCGGTTCAGAATGGCGCAGTGGGCGCAGAAGGTATAGCGCGCAACACACCGTTTTATGTTTTTTTTTTTTTTTTTTTTTTCATTTAAATTATTTTCTCTAATTATTTCTAATGCATTGTTCTTTTTGCCCACCAGTTTCCCCACGTTTCTCCCTCACCACATACTGCTTCATTACGCTAATCGGTGTGATGGCAGAAAGGATCTTGTTAAGATGCCGAAAAGTTTTCATTTCAAGAACGTTTTTGAAACATCTTGCGAGTGACAAGTTCAAGCTCGTGTCTGATAAGCAGATTGCGTCACACATCCGTGAGGAGAGATTTTGGAAGAAGTAACGACCAGCATCATCATCATCATCATCATCATCATCATCATCATCATCATCATCATCATCATCATATCCCTCCAGGTCGAGCGTAAACTGAAGCTGGCTTTAAGAAGCCGAGAGAGTTTTGGGAAGAGACAGCTGATGCCTGGAGCGACTCTCCGGCTCCTGCACAAACACGTCGTGTTCCGTGGAAAACGCCTGATCGCGGCGATCGGACCGTGATCCGCACGTTAAAACCCCCGCGGACCCGCGCGCGCGCTGGAACAATGATGAATGCGCGTGTCGGAAGCTCCGGACGGCATCTTACACCATGTTTTATTCAGGGAGTTCTGCCACACTGCGAGTTGGTCTGAATAAGCTTGGGATGACTTTTTAGTTCATCATTATGGTAAAGAACATCATCAACAGCCTAATTAATATTGTTTTTCTGTTCTGTACCACATGTTCTTTTTGAACAATTGTTCCAATAGCACACGATGCAGAACAGTAAGACTCAACCAGAAATATTAAAATTGAAGGAGTTCTTAATCATCAGAATCATTCTTTATCACGACAATTATCAGTTTAATTGACTGAGCAATTTAGGTGATGGGTGTGTGTGTGTGTGTGTGTGTGTGTTTGTGTGTGTTTAATGAGCGGTGTGTGTAACCATATTGTACTATAATCTGATCTTCACTGTAGAGGAATCATTGTCGGTGGAGGTCTTATTTAAGGCAACCACATGGAAATAGCAATTCTAATAATTCTACAGGAAGTGTAGAAGTAATGGAGCAACACTGGGTTTCTGCAGAAAAGGGGTTCTGCTTCTGAATGGGAAATAATTGAGTTATTCTGCAGGTGATTCATAATTACCATATCAAGCCTTTCTTGCTTCATGCTTCGCAACCTGCAGTGACTTTCCATTAAAAATCTCATTAAAAACAGTTTGATTCATACTTGTAGGTGCAGGCAGAGGTCAAAGGTCAGAGATTGTTTGTTGATGCTAAACAACACAACCATGCGTCCACTCATTCACATGTTTGAATCATGCACATCCTTTCTCACTGACCTCATTTGTTCACCTTATTCACACACTCAATCACTCACTCACTCACTCAGTCAATCACTCGGCTGCCTATCTCACTCAATCACTGACTGACTGACTGACTCCCTCATCACTGACCGTCCCACACACTCACTCGACCAATCATAAAGTCACTCACTCACTCACTCATCCACTGACTGACCCACTCACTCACTCACTTACTGACTGACCCACTCACTCTCACTCACTCACTCTCTCTCACTGACTCACTCAGTCACTCAGCTCACTCACTCACTGATTAGCTCACTCAAGTCACTCACTCACACACTGACTTAGTCACTCACTTGAGTCACTCACACACTCATTCACTGACTAACTCACTCACACATTCTCTGACTCACACACTCACTGACTAACTTACTCACTCACTGACACGCCCACTCATTCACTCACTCACTCGGCTGCCCATCTCACTCACTGACTGACTCACTCACTCATCACTGACTGTCGCATTTGTGCTTGCTCACTGGTCTTTGGTCTTTGTCATAGTCATAGTGATAACCATAGACATATTTTTAACACCAACAACTACTAATGAATAAAAAACTACAATCCTCTTACATTTTCACATGTGCGCTTTGAGACAGTTAAAACTGTGAAAAGCGCCTTACAAATGCGCAGAACTTGAACTTAAACTGACTGACCCACTAACTCACTCACTCTCACTGACTGACTGACCGACTCACTCTGTCACTGACTCACTCTGCTCACACACTCACTGACTAGCTCATTCACTCACTCACTGACTAACTCACTCACTTACTCACTCAACTAATCACTTACTCACTAATCACTCACTGATTCACTCACTCACTAACTCTCTTACTCACTCATTCACCCACCTACTCTCTCACTCATTCTCACTCACTCACTCACGCAACCAATCATTCACTCAACCAATCACTAACTCACTCACTAACTCACTCACTCACCCATTCACCCACCTATTCTCTCACTCACTCACTCACTCACTCACTCACTTGAGTCAATCACGCATGCACTCACTCACCCACTCATTCACTGACTAACTCACTCACTCATTCTCTTACTCACTGACTAACTTATACTCACTGACTAACTGACTCACTCACACTCTCATTCACTCACTCGGCTGCCTATCTCACTCACTGACTGACTAACTGACCTACTCACTCACTCACCCTCACTCACTCACTCACTCACCTACTCTCTCATTCACTCACTCACTCACTCACTCACTCACTCACTCACTCACTCACTCACTCACTCACTGTTAAAGAAATTGTGCTTCTGCTATATTAGGCTTTGCTACATAAAATATATTGACAGTTATCATTTGAAATAAAGAATAAAGTAAATTGTAAATTTGAAAAGTAAATTGAAAAAAGTAAAGTGAATGTGCTTGTATGCTTTATAGAAGCTGACATGTTCATCTAAGGACATGTGCTAGCTTTTCTAAACAGGATGTTTCTCAGAGAGAGGAGGGGTGAGTGTCTCAAGCCGATGTTCTGAGTACAGTAATCCCTCGTTTATCGCGGTAGAAACGTTCCAAGCCCGACCGCAATAGGTGACTTTCCGCGAAGTGGAGGAACAACATTTACATATTTATTTAACACTTATTCAGACTTTTGAAATACAGCTTCAAAAATGGTAAACGGCCTTGAGTGTGGGTGAAAACACCTGATATAACTGTGTAAGAAAGTGAGAGAGAGAGAGAGAGAGAGAGGGAGAAAAAAGTTTCTCTGAGAAGTTGGACGCACTGTGCTGCTGCTCCACCACCTCTGCCGATTTCCTATTGCAATCAAATAAAAAGGTATTGAACTTTCATCGGACTGCAATTTATTGCCTGTGATTTAATAAGATTCATCTGAAAGAAGCTGACGAAACCCAAAACTCACTCACTCACTGACTGACCCACTCACTCCCTCAACCAATCATAAACTCACTAACTCACTCACTCATTCCCCCACCTATTCTCTCACTCACTAACTCACTCACTTTCTTACTCACTCACTCACTCACTCACGCACTCACTCATTCACTGACTAACTCACTCACTCATTATCTTACTCACTGACTAACTCACTCACTCACTCACTCGGCTGCCTATCTCACTCACTGACTGACTCACTGACTCACTCACTTACTGAGTAACTCCCTCATCACTGACTGACACATTCACTCACTCGCTCACTCACTCAACCAATCATAAACTCACTAACTCACTCACTCATTCCCCAACCTATTCTCTCACTCACTTTCTTACTCACTCACTCACTCACTCAACTCACCCACTCACACACAGACTTACTCACTCAGTCACTCACTCATTCACTGACTAACTCACTCACTCATTATCTTACTCACTTACTCACTGACTAACTCACTCACTCACTCATTATCTTACTCACTTACTCACTGACTAACTCACTCACTCACTCACTCGGCTGATCTCACTTACTGAGTAACTCACTCACTTTCATACTCCCTCATCACTGACTGACACATTCACTCACTTGCTCACTCACTCACTCACTCACTCACTCACTCAACCAATCATAAACTCACTCACTCATTCACCCACCTACTCTCTCAATCACTTACTCTCACTCACTCACTCACCTACTCTCTCACTCACTCAACCAATCATAAACTCACTAACTCACTCACTTATTCACCCACCTATTCTCTCACTCACTGACTAACTCACTCACTCACTCACTCACTAACTCACTCACTCACTCACTCACTCACTCACTCACCCACTCATGCACTGACTAACTCACTCACTCATTCTCTTATTCACTTACTCACTGACTAATTCATTCACTGACTCACTCACACACTCACTCAGCTGCCTGTCTCGATCACTGACTGACTCCCTGTCTCACTCACTTACTGACTAACTCACTCACTTTCTTACTTCCTCATCACTGACAGACCCACTCACTCACTCACCCACTCACTCACTCACCCACCCACTCACTCACTCACTCAACCAATCATAAACTCACTAACTCACTGACTTACTTGAGTCACTCACTCACGCACGCACTCAATCAATCACTCACCCACTCATTCACTGACTAACTCACTCACTCATTATCTTACTCACTCACTCACTGACTCACCATTCACTGACTTAATCACTCACTCGGCCTGCGTATCTCACTCACTGACTGACAGACTGACTCACTCAAATACTCACTGACTTACTCACTCACTTACTCACTCAACCAATCTCTAATCACTCACTCACTCTCTAATTTACTCACTGATTCACTCACTCAACTCACTCACTCAACTTACTCACTCACTCATTCTCTTACTCACTTATCAGTGACCTACCCACTCACTCACTCACTCACTCACTTACTCACTCACTCACTCACTCAACCAATCATAAACTCACTCACTCACTCACTCACTCACTCACTCACTCACTCACTTACTCACTCACTCACTCACTCAACCAATCATAAACTCACTCACTCACTCACTCACCTACTCTCTCTCTCTCTCACTCACTCACTCACTTATCTAATACATGCACTAGCTTACCCCATACATGCACTTTAATTACTTGCCTCATTCACCCCATTAACTCACTTAAATTAATCACTTATCTTAATCTAATTAACTAATCTGATTAACTAATCACTCACTGTTAATGCACCTCATTCATTCACGTCATTTACCCTTCCCCCTCTTTGACCTTTAATGACCAATAATCCATGATTGGAAAAAGATCTAAAAAAAAAAAATATATATATATATAATCACTTGTACACACAATGTACACACAATGTAATTATAATTACATTGTAAGTATTATTGTATATTGAATATATTGTAACAATGATATTATAACAACACGATAAAATATAGCAACAAGACAAAATTAAGTACTTACTAACAAACCGCACAGTCTCAGTTAAACTGGTGTGAACATCCTGATACACTGGCAAAGTCAAACCACACAACACTCTCGCCTTTTTTTTGGACCTGAAGGTTGTGAATGTGTGTGATTCTCCAGATGTGGGTCAGAAGCATGTGTGAACCATGTTCCAGCTGTTCCCAGCTCTGTCAACGCTTCAACACACAGACTCGCCTCTCTAAGAGCTTTAGCATGTTGCTGTTCTCTCTCCATGCATTATTAATCAGAAGATGCAGACCTCTCGCTCTCTCTCACACACTTCTTTTCCTTTCTGTCTTCTTTTTATTCATCACTCTCTCTCACTTCTTTTCCTTTCTGTCTTCTTTTTATTCATCTATCTCTCAATCTCTTTCTTCCCATCCCTCTCACTCTATCTTTTCATCTCCCATTCCTTCTCTCTCTCTCTCTCTCTCTCTTTCACTTCTTTTCCTTTCTGTCTTCTTTTTATTCATCTCTCTCTCAATCTCTTTCTTCCCATCCCTCTCACTCTATCTTTTCATCTCCCATTCCTTCTCTCTCTCACTCTCTCTCTCTTTCACTTATTTTTCTTTCTGTCTTCTTTTTATTCGTCTCTCTCTCAATCTCTTTCTCCCCATCCCTCTCACTGTCTTTTCATCTCCAATTATTTCTCTCTCTCTCTCTCTCTCTCTCTCTCTCTCTCTCTCTCTCTCTCTCTCTCTCTCTCTCTCTCTCTCTCTCTCTCTCTCTCTCTTTCATTTCTTTTACTTTCTGTCTTTTCCTCTTTTTATTCATATCTCTCTCAATCTCTTTCACCCCATCCCTCTCACTCTCTTTTCATCTCCCATTCTCTCTCTCTCTCTCTCTCTCTCTCTCTCCCTCCCTCCCTGTCTCTCTTTCTTCTCATCTCTTTCCCTGTCCCTCTCATCTTTTCATCTCTCTTTTCTTTTTTCTTTCTTTTCCCTTTCTTTCCTCCCTCTTTATCTATCTCTCCATTTCTCACGGTCCCTCTCTCCCCTTCCCTCTTTCTCCCACTCTCCCCTCTCCCCTCTCTCTTTTCCACCCCCTTTCCCCTTTTCCCTTCTCTCTCTCCAACATTTCTATTGCTCTCTCATTTCTATTCTCTCTTCCTCTACCTTTCAATCCCTCATTTTTGATCAATTAGTCTCCCTCTTCCACTCTCTCTTTTCCTCTATCTCTCCCTCTCCTATATTTCCCTCTCACCACCCCCTCTCCATCTTTCCCTTTGTATTTCTTCCCTGTCTCTCTCTATCTCCCCCTCTCTCGCGCCCTCCCTCTTTCTTTTTCCCTATTTTTACCTTTACCCTCTCTCTTTCTCCCTATCCATCTCACTCCATTTGTTCGTGTCCCTTTTTCTTCTCTCTTCCTCTCGCTTTCTCGTTTCCTCGCCTCTCTCCCCCCTCTTTCTTTTCTTTATCCTCTATCCTTATTCCTTCTACTTCTTTCTTGCTTTCCCTCACTCCCCCTCTCCATATTCCCCTCTCTCCCTTTCTCCCCCCTTCTCTCTATTCCTCTCTCTTTGTCCCGCTTCCTCTCCCTTTCAATCCCACACTCTGTCTTTTCCTCTCTCTCCCTGTTCCTCCATCTCTCTCTATTTTTCCCTATCCCTTTTCCTCACTCTGTCTCTCCCTCTTTCTTTTTGTCATTGACCCTCCCTCTCCCTATCTCCCTCCATCTCTCTCTTTCTCTCTGCCTCTTCCCTCTCTCTTTGAGAGATGAGATTTGATCTTTGCTTGTCTGATCAATGTCACTGTAATGTTTACTTAATTATTACTATTACACCAGTGTTTCGTGTTTGTACAAAACAAGCGAAAATGTGCAAACTAGCCAATGATTGTCTGTTACACTGCTGTTAACATAAATTTACAAATGTTGTCAGAATAATGATCATATAGTTTTGAAAAAGTCTTTGCTCATGTATTGCTTGAATAAAAAAAATCGCTTCCTACAATATTTGTATTAAGGACTTTTCCCGACATTCGATCATTCAGCTCAGATTAAAGAGGAGACC
>MU204346.1:373350-385850 GCA_017309775.1 Paedocypris sp. Pulau Singkep | reverse complement strand
AAGGCGCTTTTCACAGTTTTAACGGTCTCAAAGCGCACGTGTGAATATGTAAGACAGTCGTTGCTTTTTATTCATTTGATCGTCTGGTTGTTGGTGTACAGATGAGATAATTTATTGCTATTTATTCTCTTTATTTTTAGTTTGTTGCTCAGTGTACCCTTACTCTGATTTTCAGGCTATGCTTCTAGTAAAGTTTTTGTTCTGTCTCCGGGCACCAGGGTCTTGTGCCAGGGGATGTTTGTTCCTTTTCCCACCTTGTTTGTTTTTCAGTTTGCCGACTGAGGCCATTGGAGTTGAATTCTTCTCCGCCTCACCGCAGTTCATTGGCGTCGCTGGCTTGGCTGCCACCTTCATTCTTCTCAACCACCGTTTTTTGTGTGTGCTTACGGCTCGGCTTATCTGTCTCCTTCACCACGTTTGTCTTTTGTGGTGAATCTCAATAAACTGTCAGCGAATGAATCTCGTTGTCCTTGGAGTTTTTGCTGTGATGGGCATGACAAGTTAAGAGTGAGCTGATTGTTTGTTCAGTGATAGTTTGATGTTATTTAACTGTTGCTTCGTTAAATGTTAATGTCGGTTACCCATCGGCTGTCAATTTGTTTTTAGCAAGGTGTTGCATACATGTTGACTTTAAATTGCTAACTATTTCATAGTTTAGACGTTTAAAGAATAGTTGAAAGATTTAAAACGTCACAAAACCCCGAACTAAACGAATGCACTCCTTTTTTTTTTTTTACATTGTAGCTTTCACTGAACTCAGGATTACATGCATTTAAATGTCCAGAGTAAACACAAACAAGTTAATTCTTCCATAGTTAAGGTGGATTTGCTCATTTTGTTCATGAGCGAGACCTTTCTGCTGAACTCTTCGGCATTTCTTGTCCTACATTTGAACGAATCACAAATCTGATGCCGATTACAGACTAAATCTGAGGATTTTCCATTGATCCGTTTTCAAGAGGTGAACGTGTGTTATTTCCTTTAATGCGATGACATAAGGTCAGCTGTACTTTCCATCTGTAATCACCCCCATCTGAGCTCAGACAGAACACGTGTGTCACAGATCACACGCTGCTCAGAAAGGCTGTGTGATGTGGACGGCGAGCGGGACGAGCTGCTGTTCCCTCGCCTTTTCCCATTAACTCTTATTTAAATGTTGTCAGTCAAACCGCTGCTGCATCTGTCATCCATGCCTCGTGAAATTTATTTATTGAGAGTTTTGGTCACACATGGAAAGTTCAGCAGATGGCGCGCACACACACACACACACACACACACACACACACACACACGGACACACACACCTCCCGTCGTTTTTCTGTCTAATCTTTTTGCCTTTCTGCTAGCGGATGTGAGTGGCGTTGTTTTTAAATTGATCTAATCAGCCGAGTGTTAAACAAGAGAAGATCTTTTATGCATTGGATGTTCGGACACGCAAATCTGCTGTAGATCACAAGAATAAACAACTACAGCTGATTCAATTACAATGGTCCGTCCGCCGTTATCAGCCTGTGACATCATTTCGATCAAAATGTAAAATAATCCAGCGCAATACCCGAGATGCGCTAGATTGGACACAGACTGCTGCTTTTAGTCATTTAATATAGAAAAAAAACCTAAAGGGAAATAAATATAAATAAATAAAGCAACAGCTGTGCAGAAGTCGCTCAAGCCAAACTCCATTATCCAACGTAATTGTGTTGAAATCCCAGCCACGCCGTGAGATTGTCTGCTATTATTACTGTTATTTCATAGTGGTGCAAGCCCGAAGGGCAAGAATCCTTATAGCATTTGTATGATTCATTTTTTTTTTCTTGGGCGGAGTTTCATTTACATGCAACAATGGCGTGTTTACCTCTGTACTGTCTAAAACTGTGAGTCATGCAGGTAAGTTCTTTATTCCCCTTTATAGAAAAGCGAAAAACAAAACGTATATATATCTTTTTTTTATATATATATATAAGCTCATGATTGTTTTCTGCTATTATCCATAAATAGGGATTGACACAAAATTGAACTAGCTGTGCTTTTTTTGTCTGTTTGAGACTAAGGGGTCTGGCTATCAAAATGTATTTAAAAAAATAAAAGTATTGATTTTGTTTTGTAAAAATATAAATGGAAATTGTGTTGTCTGATTCTGTTTGTGTTGTTTTGAGTTGTTTGACTTCTAAAACTTGAGTCCTTAATATTGCCACAACTTTTGAGATGAGACGGAAGTCAATGGATTCACTTGTCTGATGCATTACACGTAGTTTACATTGTAAGATACTTGTAATGTACCCCATCTACCACCTTTAGGCACTCAAGACTGAACCTTACTAACACTAACTGTGTTTACAGACAGTTTCCATGTTGTTCATTGATTGTTGAAATAAAGGGTAAAAGGCTCAAACCCCTTAATTGCTGACAGCAGCTGTCACAGATCCCGGGCTGAACTTTTATTTTGGGACCTTTTTGTTGACACAGACTTTGAGTCACGTCACTTCCGGGGTCACGTGTGTTTGTTTGTAACACTGAGGGCTGTTGCACAAAACCGAGATAAGGGATTAATCTGGGATTTTCCACTTATCCTGGCTTAATTTAGCCCCGACTCGATTGCATGAAAGTAGGATAAAGTCAACGTGACTTTATTCAAGTGGCATATTGCTTTGTTTGGTTGGAAATGCTGAACACCCGAATAAAGGCAGTATTTGCCGAACAATACTTTATAAAACATTGTGTGTTTAGCACTGCTGCACAATATTGCCAGCCCGAGAAAAGATAGATCTCCCAGAGTTGCTGTGAAAATTGACTGGGACAATGCTGACATCTTCCCAGATAACATAACTCAGGGGTGCCCACACTTTTTCGGTCCGCGATCTACTTTTCAAATGACCTAGTCAAAGCAATCTACCATCTATAATATATATATATATATATATATATATATATATATATATATATATACACTTTTAATACTTTATTATTTTAATAACTGTATTATTAAATTATTTTGTCCTCAACTGTAGATGTTTGCTGTATATTGCCATCACCTCACTTTATATATGGTTTGTTCAGTGTCATCTTCTGAACATAATAAAGGATTTTTCAATCTTCTGGTTTTAAAACGCAGTAAACACACACACTTCAGAATAAAATCCATTTTTTTCCTCACTCATTCTCATTATTTATTGTATGTTTTTTTTTTAACTCGACTAGCGCACGACTCGTAGGTAATAAGCGCACGTGACCGCTGCTGCGCACGTAACTCCGCCCCACGCGAGCGCGCACACAGCTGACAGAGATGCTCGTCGGAAGTTAGAGTTTGGCAGAATCGTGTAAAGATTGCGGATTAAGATTGCGTGTGTGGTAGAATCGCCATGTTTTAAACTCATTTTTAGCCGATCTCCTACTCGCAAACTTGCTAGAGTTTTAAAAAAAAAGAATTTCCTGGACTTTTTTCCCAATGTCATGCAATCTACTCACACATGTACATAACTTTCCTTTGTGCCTGCAATTATTGAAAATGCTGCCAAAACGTAGCTCCATAACACTAGTACAATAACTATATAGTGTATTGGACCTTCATGAAAAGCGCAGTGTTGGTGGACATTGTTTATTCATGGTTCATCAATAGTCTGTTTGCAGCTTTTGGGAAAAAAAAACAAACCATGAGTAATACAATGTTCAGTCATCATGAAAAGAAACTTATACATGAGCTCAATTTTTGTTTTTTACAAATATAAAACTATTGTTTTGGAAAAAGTATTGACTCGGGGGCTGAATACTTATGCACACTTAAAATATATTCAGGTTTGTGAGAAATGTCAGAAAATGCGGAAAAGTTCAGGGGGTATGAATACTTTTGCAAGCCACTGTATGTTCTTCCATCAAGTGGCCAGCTCGAAAGATGTTCTTGTACTTAATCTTGGACTTGGACTTGCTGCCAGGTCCTTTTTTGTCCAGACATGCTTGGTCTTTAATAAGGAGAGAAATAAAACAGATTACAAAATTACACACAACACCAAATAATTACATGAAGTAGCACTGGTCATTTGGACTACTTGCGCGTTTAATCGGTCGTGAGGAGGCGCTTTTCTTCCGGTGAGTTTCAGTCTGCCATGAATGAGCACTTATCCCAACTATCTACACCTGGCTTAATTTAGCGGAAAGTTTATATCCCAGTTTAGCGTTTGTGCAACCGACTTACCCTGGATGAGCTGACGAAGTTATGTTCAACCAGGCTTCTTCTGAAATCCTGGATTTTGTTATTCTACTTTTGTGCAACAGCCCTCTGGTCTTCCTGAGTTACCCTGGGTTATGTTATTGTAATCAGCTGTTTCACGTCACTCCCTGTCTGATCACGTTAATTGTCTCGTTTTCCATGTCCAGGTGTTTGTCGTTGTCTCGTCATTATGTTGTGTATTTATACCCTGTCTTGTGTCGTGTGTCTTTGTCAGGTCGTCTGATGTGTTGGTTGTCTTCACGACTCGTCTCGCATCGTGCATGTTGGAATAAACCTTTTGTTAAGGTACGGGGGTAGACAATAAGGGAAATTTTCTACTGGCCCGACTATCAAAACAACTGGCCCAGGTCAACACGTTGTGTATTAATCCCAAAATAAAAGCTGCTACACAAACTATTCTGCACCCAATTTTAAAAAGTTTGCAATTTTTAAGTGTTTTGTCAGTTTTGTCATATAGTTCCCCAGCAGTGTCTGGTTTGCTTTGTTCAGAATGAATCAGTATCAGTTGAAAAACATCAATAATAAAAGAACATTTATTGTCCAAGTGCAAATAATGTAACATGTTATATATAAAAAGAGCAGCATCACAGCAGTGACTTAATCAATGAGCCACATTATATATACATGAATATAATAAATTTCATTACATTAAACTGCAAAAAGTTTTGACCTTACAAAAAATGCAAAAAAAAAAAAAAAAACGTTTTTAATGTTGTTGTTATTATTATTATTATAATTGTTTTTATTTTTATACATGAGTCATACTTGTCACCAAAGACATCCTGCCTATTGTCTCCACATATGAATAATGAATGCAAAAAAATGATTGGTCGCCTGCGTGGCTGTGCAGGAGTGAAGTTCCTCCTCCGGCTGTAACGATCAGCGCTCGTCAGTGATGTTGTAAATTACGAGTGTGGATGAAATGGGATTCTGGCCGCGACGCTTTCAGTCGCTTTAATTAACACGTCTATATCCACGTTTGCGGAATTGGCTGTAGACGTTCAGAGGAAATTGAATGTTTTGGAATGTAGGACAGTGTTAATAATTCGGTGTAGGCATTCTACAACACTGTAATCTAATAGAAAGCAATTAATTTAAGACACAGGCTGTTGCTCCTTTTAGTCGTTTAATTAAAGTGGTTTGTGTCTGGTGGAATATAAAAGCTCTTTGTGGCCCTGGAGTGGCTGGTTGGGTTAGCGGTAATCTTGTAAAATATTTGCTCTCCCTCTCTCAGCCCCTCCCCCCATTCTCTCGCCCTCTAGTCACCTGATCTTCTGTTCATGTACATTTTGCCTAAATGAAGTCAAAATGATTTTATTATTTTCTTTCTGTTGGAAACTGAGGCTGGTACCTGCCGCAGGATGAAGAGGTTCGCATCAGTAGACCTGTTCACATTCTTCGCCGTCACGGCCGACTTTAGTCGTGTTGTTTTTCATTAACCGCATCAGCGACCCCTTCAGACGGCTTCATGAGATATTAAGACACATAACTTTGTTGCGTTAATGACAGTGGAAGTAGTATAACGCTGAAGAGGTGAGGTTGGCGTGCTACACAGAGCAGACAGTCCTCCTCCTAAACAAGCCCTTCTAATTCATCAGAAGCCTTGACAGATGAGTTCTGCTGAAGAATATTACAAAATGTCTCGAATCTCATATATATGCTAATGGTATGCTGAGGCCGGACTGGTTTTAATCGGGCCTGACCGCTGAATAAAGTGGAAGAGACACATCGATGCTTTCCACCATTTCTGATCAAACCCAACCAGTGTAGAGATTACGCAGAGGCAGGAACATTCCAATTCCTTTGCTGTGTGATAACAGATATCGCTGATAGTCTTATTACAATCTCACTCCTTGTTCAAACTCACATGTTTTATTCTATATGGGGATTGTCTTCAGAGTTGACATCACTCCAAACTACAACCTAAAGAAATTATTAATGCTAAAACGTTTTTTTTGTTGTTGTTGTTGTTGTTTTTGTGAATGATGCTCTTCACTGTGAGTTGAGATGTTATACAACACAATGAGTTTGAGAGAAATTAATAAGTCATACATTTAGAGTTTACTCTCATAACTAGGTACACACCAGTGAGGGTGTGTTGGAACCACAGCTACTCATGTGCCATACACCTTGCTCAAAGACACAATGGATCTTGCTATGAACTTCTCTGTTCTTCTCCAACATCAATCCCAGAGCTACTATTGCATGACATTCTAGTATGGGACAGGGCCGGATTTAGCCAGCCCCAGTAGGGGGGGCATGTAGAATATTTGGGGGGGCAAGTGTAAGTGAGCTTCTTTAACTGTGCTGTCATCATATCAGTCAACCTATCCATGCGAAGGTCTTTAATCGTGTTCATCAGTAGCTAGTAGAGTTGTTACGATACAGTAGCAACTTCAATACTATACTGAGAAAAGTATTGATACTTGATACCATTTTCGAATCCACGGGAATTTTTTTTTCATTAAGAACAAAATACATAAGACTGAAACATGAAAATGTGTCTGAATGAGAAATTTCAAGACAATAAAGTGCAACAATAAATAAAACATTTATATCTTTCATATCATTATCTTTTATATTTTCCAGAAGAAAAAATACTCAAATTAAAAGCTTTTTAAAAGATTAAATTACAAATGAGTTTGGTGGTAGCTCTCTATTCCAAGTCAAAATTGTATGTAAAAGTAAAAGAGAATTATATTTTCTTTGTTTTTCAAAAAAGCTGGTCCTGTGACTGAACGTGAGTGATTTTTCACTGCAAATTGTTGGTCCTCAGATTCCTTCTGGTGCTTAAAAATATTACACATTTAGACATATTTTTTATACATGTATTTGTTTTTATTGTTAGATCAGGTCGTTAAAATGAATAAGCTTACGCCTCAAACTTGTATTAATCTCCCGTTGGTACATTGTGGTAGTGATCTGCTTAAATTATTCAATGAACCAGAGTTGAACGTTATTATTATTATTATTATTATTATTATTATTATCTCTCGTCAGATGTGTTGGGGTTTCTCACTCTGAGGCGGATAGTATTTCACTGCGTTAATGGAGCAAAACGTGACATCAAACACTCGTGTTGGTAATGAAAACGGTCAGTTACTAACTTCTCGTAATTCTTTCCATAGCAACGCTTGGCGCATCCACCGGCTCCTCGCGCTCATTTGCCTGAGTCGAAGCCGAAAAAAATCCAAACAAAACCTCTATAGCGCTTTTTTGGTTTAAACCGGTCGCGAAGACTGCACTCGCCATCGTCTGACTATATGTATAATGTGCGCACTGCGCATGCGCGAAGGCAAGAAACACGGAAGCGCGGCCTTTTTGGTTGCAGTATATTGCATTGTTTCAGATTGCAATCGAAATATCGATATTTTTAACAACACTACTAGCTTCTTTGAAAGCACAATAGTGCTCTGACCATTTTTCTTTAAGTTTTTATGAAATTTGGAATTTTGTATGCCATCACGTTTAGGGGGGCATTGCCCCCCCTTGCCCATGCCTAGATCCGCCCCTGGTATGGGAAAAGAAACCAAACTGCTTCTCACATTTCCACCGCCTTCCTTAGCTTGGCTTGGACTACTTTTACCTACCTGTCTTTATTCCACTCAAGTTGCATAAGTTCTCCATGTCTCATTGGCTCTTAAAAATTGGCATTAAAACACTCCTCGATTGCCAATGCATCCTTTAAATTTGTTGAATCATACTAATCAAACTGGTAAGGCACTTCCAAGTCGTCCTTCTTTTTTTGTTCTTTTCTGATGTGGTGAGCCTGTTTATTTCTGTGCTCACTGATTTTATGCTCTAAGGAATTCAGAATAGATCCAATTACTGGCCGCTGTGCATAGGATAAAGATGCCTTCATCTACAATGCCTTATCGTAGATGAAGGCATCTCCCAGGGAAAAAATCTGCCCTCAAGGCGTTCTGGCTTCGGGGTTTGTCCAAGATGCTTGTGTAAGGTTCTCAATCAGTCTGGTCATTGTCTGGTGAAGAAGCAGAAGATCTATTCATTAATTTGACTCATTTCACAGGGCCGGCACTGCATAGCACAGGTATGTCTCTGTGCCTAGATTATACGGTTATTACCATAGTCTTATCCTAACCTTGTGGCTAGATCATATGGTCTTAGCCATAGTCTTGTTACCAATGAAAACGGGACATAATGCATTCAATCTTCTTTACAATTTCACACAGCGGCTTTGAGATGGTTTAGAACTGTGAAAAGCTTTATATATAAACTGAACTTGAACTTGAAGCTCTAAACCTAACTCTGTCAAACCCTCTAGATTTGGTTGCTCCTCCTCTTAAAAACCAAATAAACATTAAAAACAAAGCCAAATGGTATAATAATGAATGTAATTCTTGGGCGGCTAGGAAGCTAGAACGAAAACGGAAGAAAACTAAGCTAGAAGTTTTTCATTGCACTTGGATTGACAGTATAATCACATTTTATCACAACAGGCCCTAAAATCTGCGAGATCAACGTATTTTAGTAAACTTTTCTCTCAAAATCAGCATACCGTATTTTTCGCCGTATAAGACGCACTTTTTCTTCCCCAAAACTGAGGGTGAAAAGTTGGTGCGTCTTATACGACAAATGCAGAGATCCGCGGAGCGCGGTCACCGCCATCTTAGTATGCAGTACCGCGGTGTTACACACGTTGTCTCGCTTTCTTTCTCGCGCAGAATCTTGTGAAACAATGAAACCATGATTTCCAAACGAAAACAGACTTTGATCAAAATAAAACAACAGATTTTCTCGCGCGCGTCTTTGAAACCCAAACAGCCGCTCTCTTAAAGGCACAGCGCAGTAAATGGAGAGGCAGGCGTATGCGCATGAAGTACAAACTGTGTTCGATTAGCAATGTCAGTGCCGTCATTGGTAGTTGTAAGTTACGACTTGTAACGAAACTAATGTGTAATACTGTATTAAGGTGTTTATATACTTGTATAAAAATCTAATTCATGATTTATCTCGGTGTCCACGGTATTGCAAAATCCATATTGTGGACATATACAATAGTACGGTATACCGCCCACTCATACTTTCACTATCTACTGACTGTTCGTGTCACATGTTTGGCATACAATTGTCCTTAAACTGCTGTTAACTTTTATACAGTTGATATAAAATATTTTACTACAGTATTGGGTTCAGAATCTTTTTTTTCTAGATTTTCCTCCTTTAAAATTGGGTGCGTCTTATATGCCGGTGCGTCTTATATGGCGAAAAATACGGTAATCCTCGCTGTAAAACTGTAGCAGACCTAACAAGGACAAAGGGCACAATAGACTCTGCAGTCCCCGACAGTTCAGTAGTTCCCACTAGCCCAAAATTAGATACACCAAAAGGAAACCCACCCATTATTGGTGGACATTTTTCTTCTTCAAAGATTTGAAGCGACATTTTGAATTTGAATTTGCATAGCGACATTGCATTGGTCTGAGACTAAGAAAAGCACTATATAAATAAACTTAAACTCGTATCAAAAGACTGGAAAAACGGCCGACGCTAACCACAAAATCCAAACCAATCCTGGGGTATTGCATATGCAGATATTGGTAGGACATCAGAAGATGCCTCGGATTGAAGGGCTGATTTCTGACATCTTCAGCTTTTTCTCAAATAAGGATAGAGGCAGAAATTAAAAGTAGTGAACAGCAAGTTGACCATCAGATTCTGCCAAGCTAAAGGTGATGTCCAAACCATGGTATGCACTGAGGAGCGAGTGACCACTGAGACCAGAAGAGTTGGACTATGATTTTGAAATTGGAAACTGCTTCAGCACATTTTGCTCGTTTCCACTTCTTTTTCTGTGTACACTTCCTTCTTCCACAAGCCTTGCATGGTTTACATGGATGTTTTTTTGCAAGATTATGCCACAGTTCCTTCCGCAACCCTCAAATCTCTTTTATCGTCACCGCAAAAAAAGTGAAAAGCTTAAGTGCAAACTTCAGACAGTGCAAACATGGAACCCTCTGAAGGTCTTTGTTATTACTGCTGGTATTGTTTACGCACCAGGCAGTATTACAGTCAGTCAGGATGAGATTCAGAATCAGAAATGGTTTATTGCCATGTTCTATAGAGAGCACTTTACAGAACTTGGAATTTTTCTTGGTGAAATACACGTACAAACACAACAGTTGACCAGACATGACCGTGACAAGCCTTGTAGTGCACATCTGGAACAAGTAATAATTTACCTATTAATAAGTAACTCTCTATTTCTATCCAGTTTAGAGAAACCCTCACTTTCTAATCGGGCTTGGCACCCGCACAGTAGTCAATGCTTGCAACCCTGTGGATAGATTATCACCCATATCAATCATCAGTGACACCATAAATCTATACATTTGAATGATGAATCTGTACCCTTCATTCGTAAGATTTTAACAACGCTTTAGTTGACAGGCAGACCGAGTCAGGGTCTTCCTGTACTATAGCGAGTTTGCTAGTTAGCAAGACCACAGAAAAGTCAAGATCACGTTTAGGTGAACAGGTGCCCAGAGTAAGTGGCAAGGGAAGGAGTTAAAGACGCCTGTGAAAAACATAATCCCACACCATGTGAGTGACCAGAATTAAGTACCGCAATCAGTACCCAACTTCCGGGTCCTCCAAATATATAGTGTGGTATTGTGTCACAACACAAGACAAAAATTGCATTTTTTTTTAACAAAGAGATAAACAAAAATATTAATAAATTCGCTGCGTACTTCCTGCAATCCGACCAAAACAAACCTCAGTTTTCTTTCAGATAGATAGATGTTTATTTGACGTTTTTATGTGAAGTGACTCCCATTTCAGTTCTACATTGAAACAGTTTAATGTTTGAAATCAACTTTCAGGTTACTCGGAACAAAAACAAACGCGCAACTATGGGCTTTACAGCTCAACTTACTTTACAGCTCAACTTCTTGAGTCGTGAGATGATCTGCTGATGGAGCCGTTTGTTGTCTGGAAACGTGACGCACGCTAGGCGAGTCTTGTCCTTCAGTCCCTTCTGGAAAAGCGGGAACGTTTATGCAAAGTAGCGCAGTAAAAAATGATGCTGTAATCAGCGCGAGGAGGCGATTCCCTGCTCTATTGGAGCTTGTGATGAAGTCGTAAAGGATGGAAGCTGGTGCTTTATTTTTCCTAAATTACATGTGTCAGAGATAAAGGCTTTGTTTAGACAGTTGGTCACGCTGGGGAAAACAAGGGCGTCTGTGGAACCTCGAGAGTTTGAAGAGGAACTTCTGATGCCTCAACTACAACTCACATGCGTCTTTTTTTTTTCGGAATAGTTACAGTACGTGTTGATTGTTATAATCATAATGATTATACGACACATTCTCCCCACGGCAATAACTCTTTAACTCTTAATGCACTGACACACGTTTGTCACTCACACATGCACTATTGTATTTTAAATTGCACATTACAGTTTGTCATGTCCCGATTGCACCATTGTATTTGCAGAGTTGTATTTTTGCACAACCTATTTATTGTTGTTTCCTTTTGTTCTCTATTTGCATTTTTGCCTTCACTGTTGTCACTTAAATTGTCTTGATTTGTTTCTGTTAAAAACGTCTTTCTTTGAGTTTTTACAGCTACATTTTCTTGACTACATTTCCTCTAGTGGGATATTGTGCTACTTTCCTCTATATAATCAATACCTGCAATTAATGTTTTAAATCACAGCACATAAACACAATGCCATTTTGTTAGAAAATATTTATTTGCTAAATATCAATTGACCACGCTCTACGAAGGATTGGCCACCAATCTCAGGCTAGCAAACGAATGAATGGAAAATCCATTTTTATCCCAATAAATGTGTGTTTTACATGTAAGTATGTTCAACAAGGATGAATGTTATCCTTACAATTCACATAAGTGTGGATGCTCCGCTTTCATCAGCATCACTTTGATCAAATTTTGTGCCCACAGAGCAACACTTCCCCAACTTCTTGTTTTGGCTAAATGTCTGAGTGAAGAAGAGAAATGATGGGATCTTGATGCGAGGTCAACAGGCGGCGTCTCTCTCCAGACGCCGTTTAGCTTTCCCACTCGCCTGCTGTCCACTCCATTATCCCAGCCGCATGAATGATGATGAATGGGCGGCTGGTGTAAGGAGGACTCGCAGGTTTGAGAATTGGTTAAGTACTTCGGCAGTGTCGTGACCCGGTAATCGCTCGTAGGCTTTTGGCCGGCTTGATTTATAAACTGGCCGGTGATGAATGCTTCTTTAAGTGTGTGAGACTGTTTAGAGCGCAACAATGGCGACCGGCCTCTT
>MU204346.1:353609-373250 GCA_017309775.1 Paedocypris sp. Pulau Singkep | reverse complement strand
GCCGCATGAATGATGATGAATGGGCGGCTGGTGTAAGGAGGACTCGCAGGTTTGAGAATTGGTTAAGTACTTCGGCAGTGTCGTGACCCGGTAATCGCTCGTAGGCTTTTGGCCGGCTTGATTTATAAACTGGCCGGTGATGAATGCTTCTTTAAGTGTGTGAGACTGTTTAGAGCGCAACAATGGCGACCGGCCTCTTTGTTCCCATGCTGCCAACCAGTCAGATTCCCTGGACTATAAATCACACCGCAGTTATGTCGGTGGCCAGAGGACACGAGCCTGTCGGTAGTGGCCGTGAGGCATTGTACAGGGTCGCTTTCTAAAGTGTGACCGGGTTCACCACCCGAATTGACTTGGATGTCAGTGTCACTTTCTTGCTATTCTAAATCATAAGTTGTATCCGTCACAAACACACACACACACACATACACACACACACACACACACACACACACACACATTTTAAAAATAGATTTTGGGATTAATTTACTTTTAAAAACTAATTAAAATGAAAAAGCTGTGTATATAAAAATGTACTATTGTAAAATCACTGTATTTTATATTTCTAAACTAATTTTGATATTAGACGAAAGCACATTTTGATAAAACGATTTATTAAAATGTTCAAATATGTATGTGTGTGTTAATAAATATTTTAATTTATTTTCATATATTTTTTATTTTTAATAGTTACCTTATCATTTTATAATCATTATTTTATTTCCTTTTAATAGTTTATAATTTTTATTAGTCACCGTAGTCTTTTAATAAGTTTTTAATTCTTAAGAATGTAAACTTGTTTCTATTCCATATTATAGAGACATTATAGAGATGTTGTTAGACTTTCAAATGAAATTGCCTACTTTAAAGCCAGTATATACAGTATATAAAGGAAAATAATACGTGTTCAATGTCACTAAAGGACTGAAAATGATTGGAATATTGTAAAGAAAAAATGATGAAAAGAAAATGTATTGCTGTTTCATGGAAAGGTGAGAAACCTGTGGTTAAAATGCCACCGGAAAATGAGAACCTGCGCGCCATGACCAGGGAAGTTTGTTGATTAACGGCTTTAAATTCCTTGTTTTCCCGGTTGAGCTGGAGATTGACAGATCACTTTACAGCATGACAGTGAAGAAATGTGTTTAGACTCATCTCTGCTGCGTCTTTCTCTCTCTCTCTGTCACTATCTCTCTCTCTCTCTCTCTCTCTCTCTCTGTCACTATCTCTCTCACTTTCTCTCTCTCTTTCTCTCTCTCTCGCTCTCACACACACAAATTCTCTCGCTCTCTCTCTCTCTGTCACTATCTCTCTCTCTTTCTCTCTCTCTCGCTCACACACACACACACACACACACACACACTATCTCTCTCTCTCTGTCACTATCTCTCTCTCTTTCTCTCTCTCTCGCTCTCACACACACTTTCTCGCTCTCTCTTTTTCTCCCTCTCTCTCTCTCTCTCTCACACACACTTCTGTCTTTCTCACACGCTCTTTTTTCACTCTCCTTCTCTCTAACTCTCTCGTACACACTCACACATAAGCTCTCTCTCACTAACCAACCTCTTTCCCTTCTTGTCTTTCTCTCTCACACAAACAGACTTTCTCTACCCCCCTCCCTCCATCCCTCTCTCTCTCTCTCTCTCTCTCTCTCTCTGTGTGTGGGAGACGTCGTGCTGTTCGGCCCGCTACACTGGAAATGGCAGTGTCAATTAAATATCACTTTCAATTTCCCTGTTTTATGATCCCTCCGCTACTAAGCACCAATAATCCCGGCCCTCCTACCTTGTCATGAAGATGATTGATTACACTTGTCTCTCCCTATACAGAGACATTTACATGAAAATAAGGCAAAGCGGCCTTTTGTTTGCATGGAAGCGAATCAGAGGAAGCAATTGAAAATTTGATATTCATGTACGAAGCTGAGGTGATAATAACTCGGATGCTGGGAATCGGACACGTTTGGCTGGATTTGCGTGGAGAGACACTGTGGGGACTTGTGTAGATTTTATTAAGCGGCTGAAATGATTTTCTCCCGCGGTGACAAAAAGCGCACGTCAGCCAAACTAACACAATAATCTCGCTTCCCTCCATAATAATTCCCGCCGCAGACTTGTGCTGGAGTGGAGGAGTCCTCCACGTCCTCAGATCCCGATCACGCCTGTCTCCTGCAGGTTGGGTTTGCTTTGGGAGAGATGCAGACCGGAGTACATCATCGCTGAAAGGGCGTCATCAATCATGGGCGGTAATGGCGTCCTCATCGGCGTGCTGCAATTACTGAGGTGAACGGGAACGTTTAAGGGCAAAAGGGCTTCGTGGTCCCCTGCTGATCTCGGGCCCGGTCTTCTCTGTTCTAACACACAATGATTCCATCAGCTAATTCGTTTCGCACACAGAATCAATACACCGTGCATTATAAATAACATAAAATACCAAAAATGACTATTTTAACCAGCCTTGATTTACAGTTTAATAGAACGTTAAAAGAATAAACTTAGAGAGTTTGTCACCCCCTCCAAGTTTTTGAGCGTCTCGAGCAAAACTCGAGGATGCCTGTAGTTTAATTGTCCGTCTGAATCATGTTAATATTCGTGTCCTTTAGTCAGGTTCTTGTTGGGTCAGGCTATTCTCCAGTGCTGGGCATTCCTACATTGTCATTATCCTTCTTGATGGCTGCCATGTTCTCATCCTCATTCCTCTCCTCGGACCTCCTCCTTGACCTCCTCGCATTTGCATGTTGCCATCTGGAGGACTGTCATGTGCAGGCCAGCCTGCATCTCTGTCTTTTATCAGACTCAGCGTGTTCTGGGTGTCTCACCTCCTAATGGAAGCTTGCTCTCTGCCGACCAACATAGGATGTCCTTTACTGTATGTTCTTGTCTCAAAGCATGTCTCAAACGATATCTGGTCAGTTCAGATCAATAGACAGACTTCATGATGTCATACATAGTGTTCGCCAACCACATGAGTGATCTCCGTCAATGTTCTATGTTCTATAAAATAAGCTTCTTTATAAAATAAGGAAATTAACATTTACTTACCATTCAGGGTTTTTTTTTTTGTCTTTGGCGGTTCTGCATTTTTTAACTTTACTTCTTATTTATAGACTTGATGATTACGTTGGGGTTTCTGAACACGCATTACGCAGTGGTTTTGATCGCTCTCATTTCGTCCATGTAAAATCTCATAAGCCAGATTTAGTGTCAAATATGGAGTTCCACAAGGCTCAGTGCTCGGCCCAATCCTTTTCTCACTTTATATGCTTCCACTAGGGTAGTGGTCCCCAACTTTTTTTGCGTCGCGGACCGGTCAACGTTTAGTAAATTGATCGCTGCCCGGGGGGGTAGTTTGTATTATTATTATATTAACTATAATAATAACATATTATAGTCTTTATTAGTACTTAAACATGCATTAAAAGCTAAAAGTTACCAAAAGATGAATAATTTTTATATTCAATTTTTTTATTATATAAAATTAAAATACATTTTTATATTAAAAAAAATCTATATTTGGTTTTGTTTTCAAACATCAGGAAACCTTTTTAAAATTAGACTTGATTGATTTTCCTTGTTTATACTTTGAACAAAGACATTTCTTAGAAACGTAAAAAAGAAACATTTTTGTTCCCAAAATCAGAAGCAACTCTGAATGTGAATTCTACTATATATAAGTATGCTATTATATATTAATTACCTAATTTAGAGATAGTGACCGCTAAAACATGTTTTTTTTAGCTTTAACAACTTAAAACAACTTTAAACAACTTAAAATTGTTTAAGTTGTTTAAAAAGGAAGGAAAGGAAAGGAAAGGAAAGTGAGGTGACGGCAATATGGCCACTAGGGACCATACTCAATTTGTGCTCTGCATTTAACCCATCCGTGAAAGTGCACATACACACAGTGAAGTGAACACACACAAACCCGGAGCAGTGGGCAGCCTAAGCCGTGGCGCCCGGGGGGCATGTGGGGTTCAGTGTCTTGCCCAAGGACACTTAGTTGCAGAACCCGTAGTAGGGGGGATTCGAACCTGCAACCTTTCGGACACAAGTCCATGTCCCCTACCACTGGACCACAACTCTCCTAAAATGTAGTTGTTGTTTCCTGTAGAGGGCTATGCTCGACCTGCGTCGTTGCTGATGTACTGTTGCCGAAGAAGTCAGTAAAAAGTACGAGTGAGCTGAAACAGACTTGTGTGTTATTCTTGGAATTCGAGTTAAATGTTATGAAGCACGTTGATGAGAATTTAACAGCAATTTTTGCCATTACTACAGTGGTATGTGCGTGCGTGTGTGTAAGTAAAGTCAGCACCCGGTGAGCGCATGCACCTCACGGTTATATTACTGTAATGGTCTTCTGGGAGGTTCTCCTGCCAAACTAATAGATAAACTTCAGTTAGTTCAGAAAGCAGCTGCTAGATTACTAACCAGAACAAAAAAGTATAGCCACATTAGTCCAGTGTTAATGTTGCTTCACTGGTTACCAGTTAAATATCACATTCGGTTTAAAATTCTCTTAATCACTTATAAAGCACTAAACAGTTTAGCTGTTTATATCTCAGTGAGCTCATCACTTACTACAAGCCTACACGACTGCTGCGCTCTCAAAACTCCGGCCAGCTTATAATACCGCAAATCTCTAAAATCTACAAGGGAGGAAGATCCTTTTCATATTTAGCACCCAAACTATGGAATGCTCTGCCTAGCATAATTCAAAACTCAGAATCCTGAGCGCCGAGGGCCGCACGATCAGAAAATCCTAGGAGCTTCAGGGTTCATCTTTTCTGTGATGCCTCCTCTATGATGCAAGCCCCTCAGAACTTGAACTTATATAGAACCTAAAACAACGCATGTGTTACGGTTTGATGCAGATTAGGGAAGTCAGAGTTCGAGGTGACTTCAAACATACCCCCAAAACTTCTCTTAGAAGGCCACCTCTAATAGAAGGCCACCATGACGAAAGGGTTGAAAATTAGAAGGTCTTCTCAATTAAAAGGTTACTTTTATACAGGTATTATATAGGTGTGACTGATGCTTGAAAATGAAAAGGCCCCCTCCAAAAACAGAGTCATTGCTCATTGGTGATAATAGAGATTTTATGATATGGAACATGGTGCAACTGGTAAGGAATGAAACTGACGTAATTAGAAGGTGACGTAAAGGCATGATTAATGAGCAGGTGGACAAATCGTAGCTCATGGTTAAAAATCAGGAAGTTGTCCAGGAAGAGGCAAATAACAAGAATCCTGGTCTTTGTAGTCCATAACCAAAACATGAATTGTGACAGTGTTTATTATTATTAGTATAGAGATAAGTGTTTATTTCAGCATAAAAAGCAAAGCTAAAAATTGCAATATTTCCCCCCCAAATAATTTCATGTTTTTAACTACATTTTGTTAATTTGTATGCTTTTATTTGTTGTAATGGAGTAACAGTTAACACAATTATGTCAAAATGCCTGGACGTTTCGCTTGTATCGCTCAATTTTTACAGCCAAATTGTGTAGTGCTGAAAAAATTATGTATAACTGAACAAATGAGCTGGAAAAATTGACCTAAAGCTGAAATCAAGCTTCAAAAAAGTGCTTCAAAAGTAAGTTCCTCGGTCCAGTGGGTCTTTGTGCCGAGATCCTTCTCGTCTTCAGCATCGCACATCCGCTAAATTGAATGTTTTCAATCTGCATTGGGAGCCGACTGTGTTGTTGCATTTGCATTAGCGCTGATACGAGTGTCGGCGATATCAGCGGAGATATACGAGACGCGCTCTCCTCGAGAAAGTGGCTCATGAAGATACACCGCGTGGTGACAAAGAGGAGAGCGGCCGGCGATAATGGTGTGAATCTGATACTGGCAATGCTGGTATTTCTCAAATGCGATTCATCCCATGCATGAATGGATAGCGGGAGATTACCGAGGGGCGCTAAAATGCTCTGTGAATACGAGTTTGCCGCCATGTTTACATTGCTTGTACTGGCGTTGTTGTTCGTGGGTCCGGACTCCCATTGTCTGCACTTAAACAAGGTCAAACTCGTCTTTCTCTCTCTCTCTCTCTCTCTCTTTCTGTCTGTCTCGCTCGCTCTGTGTGAGCCTCAAGCCTTGCGCTAACACCGCTAATAAACAAACACCGGCTAAATTGGATGAAAGGAGTCACTGGGGCGTCGTCGTCTGAATGCTTTAATCAGCTTAGTTTCTTCACATTCCCATTCAAGGTTTCCTGTTCAACAAGGGGAGATTGGGCGCGTTTTCTGTTCACGCTTCTTCCCACACGCATTCAAATCTGTCAAATCTTTCTTCAGTTTCGGCGGAACGGGACGTCATGACTAGTGTTTTTAATTGAATTATGGAGGTTTCCGCATTCAGCCAATAAACTCCCTCTGATTCCTTTGTGTTTCACGCAAAATCGTCTAAACTTGGACTGGTCGGGTTTAAATTAGTCGCACTGCGCAAATGAGCATTTAGCGGTTGAGAAGGAAAATCTACAGAAACACACACACACACACACACACACACACACATTCAAAATACACTTATTCACATACATGCTCTAACATTTTGAATTTTTTTGTGATATGTTAACGCAGCAGTTTTGTAATCTCTTCATAAATGCACTAAACAATTTGCAAAGATTGTTACAAAAAACATTGCATAGATTTGGTTTAAATTGTGTCATTTAAAAACAACCAACAAAATGACAGCGGCGCTAAGAGACAGTGGTGTTTATGTATTTGAGACAGTTGTATCTGTGAAAAGTGCCCTACAAATGCACTGTATAAGTATAAGCCACAAAGTATAAACAAGGAAATATAATCAAATCTAATTTTAAAATATATATATTTTTTTTATATAAAAAGAAACTTTTATAAATAAAAAAAGGTTGGGTGCCACTGGTGTAAAGCACTTGAGTAAATGGACTTTGTTACTTTACTTTAGAATTTTTGGTTACTTTGTACTTGTACTAAGTATCAAAAATATAAGCAACTTTTACTCTCTACTTGGCTCCATTTTTGATTCAGTATACTGTATGTCTCTTTACTCCACTACATTTGAACGGACATTTACTTGCATCGCTAATTGACATTTTTTCTACTGCGGGTAATTTCTTGGGCAGACGAGTTGATTTCACCATCTGCAGGGCACTGAAGATCTATCTATCTACCTGTCTGTCCGTCCATCCGTCCATCCATCCATCTATCTATCTGTCGGTGACTCGTACTCATTGTCCAGGCAAACTTTGGTTTTGAGAATCTGTCATTTATTTTGGAAACCTCCAGCTTCTGGGTTTGCGTCGCGTTTGTTTTTGTGTGTTTCCCAGCTGTTTCTTGTTTATTCCCTGTTGCGTTTTGTGTCCGTGTTATTAGTTCCAGCTGTTTGTCATTATTGTAATCATTTATGGGATCAGGGTTGTATTTACACCCCATGTTGTTCACCATGTCTTTGCCAGTTCTTTCCAGTCACTCTCGCCATTATACTGTTTCTTGCCTTGCCTTGTTTGTGTTCATGTGTTTGGATCTTTTCGACCTCTGCCTGCCTTTGACCACGACTTCGGAATTAAAGCCTTTAATGCACAGTTAACCCCTTGTGTCTCGTCCCCCCAGCCCTGCTCCAGTGACAGTCGTTACACGACACTACTACATGTCTGTCTGTCCATCCATCAATCTGTCCATCTTTAAAGATCTGCTCATCGGTGTCTCCACCTCATCTCTCCATTTCTCCGTCCCGCGCTGAGAACCCTTCAGCTCCAAGAAGTCCCACAAGAAATGACATTCGAGAGGTTTTTCCCAGAGCCCTGGGGTCAAGTCTTCTCAGGATTGGTCCCATTCTCCCCGCGACTCCGGTATAAAACGCGTCTACATTTACTCCTAGTGTTTCTGTGCATGGTCGATGGCCTTTTAGAGAAAGTGGTTGAAAAAGCTCTTTCTTCTGCCTTTGTTGGCTCATATTGGCTGTTTTCATGAACTCTGGCCCTGGCCATGGCAACGGCGGGAAGAATGTTCCCCGTGATTGACAGGATTAAGGATGGTGCGCGTTTGAAACGACGACAGAACAATGGCGTGCGGTGTGATGGGATGAATGAGGGCCGGCGGAGCAGCGCACATGCCTCACACATGCTTCACACATGCTTTACATAAACACCATTATCTCTGCCTGGCACGGAGCGGGCGAGACTCTCATTGGCACCTCCAGCACAAGCATCAAAGTGGGTTAAGGCTTAGAAATGGCCTGCGCTTAACATAAATCAACCACAGGGTTAACCAATCTATTCAGATCTGGAACATCTCTCTCACTCCCTCATTCTGTCTCTCGCTCTTTATTTCTGTCGCTCAGTGCTTCTTTGTCTTTTTCTCCCCTTTCGTTCAATTTTCTCGCTCTTCTGCTTTTACATCTTCGTCCTCTTCTAATCATTGGCTGGACAAGTCTATTTGTCAAAAATCAGAAACTTTCAAATCATCTATTATTTTTCTTCTGGAATTTCATTGTCTTCTTACTTTATTTTTTCTTGGTCTATCACTATTTTTTGCTTATCTCTGTTATCGTATTACTTTGCCTTTTTTTCTCTCTCTCTGTCTATATCTCTCAGTCTCTGTTTTCCTCTCTCTTTGTCCCTCCCCCTCTATCTCACTCTATCCCCCCACTGTATTTCTCTTTACCCCCCCTCATCTTCCTCTCTCTCATTCTCTCTGTCATTTTCACCCTCTCTGTATCTCTTTTATTCAGTCTATCACTAATTTTTGCTTGTCTCTGTTATTGCTTTACTTTATTTCCTTTGAACTTACTTACCTACTTTCCTACTATTTTCCTCTCTGTTATTCTCATTCTGTATTTCTCACTTGTGACAGTGGCTGAGACAGCGACGTTGAGATTTACAGTGTGTGAAGTACATAAAGAATTTTCTGAAAGAAACAAAATATGAAAGCTTACATGGCTGAAACCTTGTTTGAAGATACAGAGGTTTACCGGCCTAAAAAACTGAGGGAAAAAAAAAAAAGATGTTGTATGACTTGAAGATCGTTAGAATCTGAACCTCAGCGTGTGTTTCTGTTATTATTGATTTAAGAATAAATGTATCTATATATTTATTTTAATTTTGTTTTATTCTGTAAAGGAAACCTTTGTTTGTTTTCACTGCTGTAGATACGTTATAATACAATATACGATAATTTTTGGTAAATAAGGTATGTTTAAAATCAGAATCTATCTCTCCCTGTCTGTGTCTCTCTTTCTCGCCTCACTCAAAAACCAAATCCAATATACAGTATACGTTTGCTGTAGTTTCTGCATTTTCAACATAACATTTTCTGTCTGTCTCAAGAACAACTCGGGATCCTGAGGAATGAAGAGAGGAGGGAAAATGCAGTGGTTAGTGGTGTGTTATCTGTGTTTATAGAGGCGTTTCTCACACTCTTCCTCAAGCGCTTTGACTACATTATTTTGTCTAATTTATTTGGCTCTATCAGCGAGAAAAGGGAAGGCGAGTATCTGTTACTGACACACGACGCTGATAAAAGGAAGCGTTTAGTCAGTGTGGAGCTCTAATCTGGCTGCTTTATGAATAATGCTAACTTTATTACTCTCTGACACCCCACAATTCCAATTTATGCACCTCAGCTCACTGTGCCAAGCGCAATTTATAACTTTCAATATGCACAGCTTCAGCAATACATTAGAGCGATAGGGGTGAGTCGAGACCCCAGAACCCCGTCCTGAATGCTGAGAGGATTCGAACCAGCACCAGCGCATATGATGAAGCAACTGACCACAGCGCTGATAATCAACCAGAGAGAGAGAGAGAGAGAGAGAGAGAGAGAGAGAGAGAGAGAGAGAGAGAGAGAGAGAGAGAGAGAGAGAGAGAGAGAGAGAGAGAGAGAGAGAGAGAGAGAGAGAGAGAGAGAGAGAGAGAGAGAGAGAGGAAAAAATGAAGAGAGAGAGAAGGAACTGGGTGAGAAAAACAAATAGTGGGACAGTGAAATAAAGAAAAGAGATACAAAGAGCAAGAGAGAGATAGAGAAAAATGATACAGAGAGACAGAGATAGTGATATATAGAGAGAAAGACAGAGATGGAAATGGAGACAGAGAAAAAAAGAGAAAAGAGACACAGTGAGGGAGAAACAGATAGGTGAGAGGAGAGAGAAGGAGAGGGAGAGAGAGAGAGAGAGAGAGAGAGAGAGATAGAAGGAACTGGGTGAGAGACACAAAGAGAGGGATGGAATAAAGAATAGAGAGACAAAGAGCGAAAGAAAGAGAGATAATGTGAACAAAAATTATACACAGAGAGATATAGAGAGAGAAAGACAGCGATGTAAAGAGAGGCAGAGAAATATAGAGAAAAGAGACATTTAGGGGAATACAGATGGGGGATAGGAGAGGGTGAGAAAAGAGAGATTTGGATCTGGGGGAAAAGATACAAAAACAGATAAATAAAGAGAAAAAAAAATGATCGACAGAATGATAGAGTGATATATAGAAAGATAGACAGAGATGAAAAAAGAGGCAGGAAATAAAGAGAAAGGAGAGACATTGAGGGAAAATCAAACGTGGAAGATAAATATCAAGTAAAAAGATAGATGGAGATAGGGAGATGGAACTTGGGCAAAAGAAACAAACAAAGACAGAGCCTGAAATAAAGAGAAGAGAAAGAAACAGATGGGGTGAGGAGAGAGAGGGTGAGAAAGATAGAAAAACGAGAAAAAAGACGGAGAGAGAGAGAGAAGGAACTGGTGCGGGGGGGGGGGGGGGGGGTGCAAAGAGAGGAAGCAAGAAAGATCCAAGAAAGGAAGAGAAAAGTATATTTAGCATTTATCCCACAAATTGATTGTGATGAAATTCAGATGTTTAATGTTCTTCTTAGTGACTTGTGAATGGGATCAATTCCTTCACTAGTCAAGCCGAACAAAAACAAACTCCAGATTACAAGACAAAACAAGAATTTTAAACGTTGCTACAAGATTTACAAGAATTTTACATAATTGACAATATTTTAATAATGTATTCGGCCGTGTAAGAGGCTGCATGGTGTGAAGTAGAAGTGCGAACCTCGTGTCAGTCACGGACACATTATTTACAGCTCTTCACTGCTGTTTTGGGCCACTTGACTTGAAGTTTCCCTCTATTGGACCCCAGAGACGTCCTGAAGAGCAGAAGAAACCTCTCTCCTCCTCCGCTGGCCTATAGAAGATCAGATCTGGTGCTGGTGTAACTTGTCTGATGCTTCTAATGCATCGCCCCGTTCGGCCCGCAAATAAACATCTAGGGTGAGGCTTTAATGTTTAATGCATCACTCATTCTCTTAACCTTCCCAATCCTTAAGGTCTCCCCGAGGACTGTCCCGGAGCGCCATCCATATCCCCGCATCTCGGCCGGCCAGGCGTCCACCGTCGAATCTGCCGCAGATGAGTGGCGATGTAATTCGTGGGCCACAAAGCTTTTCTTTCAGACAAAGCCTTTCAGCAGCGCAATCCAATCCGCTGCCGCTCACCTCCACGGCTCCTCTACCCACAATGCACTAAGTGGATGATTAAAAAGAAATGGAGGGTTTTACTGCGGGTGTGCGTGGCGTCCCCGGGGCCCGGCGAGCTGCTGGAGCGCAGAGCTACAGCTGTCCTCCAAACAAGCCCTACATCCTTTATTTATCTCCGATGAAATATTGATGCCTGTTATGAAAGGTTTAAAATAATGTGTCTGGCCTCCTCCGGCCGTTTTCTAATGCATAAGTGATCGCGGGCCCTCGGACAGTGGCCGACGCACATTAGCGTTGGATGTAGGCGATGTATCACGTTCGAGAGCAGAAGCGGCGGCGGTAATTTCCTGCGTTTATATGATCGCCGCGCTCGCTTAATAATTAATGGGCAAATTTACAGTGTAAAACTCAGACGCCGTGACTTTGTGAGAGGTGATGGGGCCGGATCGGGTCAGGCTCTGCTCGGCTGGAGATCCGCGGGAAATGTTTTGTTTTTCGACACAAATGGGTTTCTCACCCGACATGAACCGCTGTGATTGCTTCGGCACGAGGCTCGACTCGCCCGCTCTTAATATCCAGCTGACGTAGAGTTACAGTGAGATTCTACACTGCAAAAAAGGCACGTGAAAAAATAAGAAAATAACATACAAAAATAGTGAAAAAAAGAGTTAAATCAAGTATCTGCCAATGGGGTGAGAACATTTTGCTTGGTAAGATGGCTTGAAACAAGACCTACTTTCTTGACACAATCAAATTAATTGATTACTCTGGATTCGAAGCTACTTAATTTATCTCGTCTGAAAAAAACAAGATTCATTGTGTAATTTTAAGATCTTTTGGCTTGTCAAGAATTCATTTTTTGCCATGTACCACATTACTGTCTGTAATAAACCTGCCTTTTAGTAATACAACAATCACACTGTTCAACATCCTACATGGGTTCAAAAATAATACAGAACGAGCAAAATACTATTGTGTTTTTTTTTGGAACACTTGCAAGATGCAAGGGACATTTCTCAGTTGATCTGAATCAGTATCAAGCTGTATCTAATAACCCTCCTACTACGTATGTTTGAGTCAAATTGACCCGTTTTCAAAGTTTAAAAACATTTAATAAAACTTCTTTATCTTAGTGAAAAAATTCTATTATTTAGTGAAAAAAAATATTTTTTCACTTCGAATCTTCTCCTGCTTATCTTTGTTAGTGTAATCTACATATAAACTTAAAAAAATAGTTGTTTGCATATTTGTAACGCCCGCTACATGATTTTGATACAAAGATAAGGTTTGGGTCAATTTTATCCTTCAGACAAAATGGACAACAATTTGCAACAATTGAGACATTATACACCACTGTCTCAGACCCCCCCCCTTCTCCACACACACGCATACACACACACACACACACACACAGTTTTAGTTTCTGACACTTACTTGCATAATAAAAGGCACCAAGTCAAATCGACTTTACATATATATTTTTTATTAATTTATTAGCCGTTTATTAATCATTTTAATCAAATATAAACTATTTCACTAAAAACATAATTTAATAAGTATATATTTTATATTATTTTAAATAATTAGACCGATTAAACATGCGCAGCTCAAGCAAGTGGACACTTGTGGTACTGCACAATGACATAAATTCACACAGACTTTCATATTGATCATTAATCTCCACACATCTCCGTAGTTCTGAACTGCATCCAGATCTTTAGTAGTCTCGTGTGATAGACAAGAGCCAAATAGGGCCAAGTATTGTAATGATTAATAAACCATTTCAGCTGGGATAATTATGTTCAAGTTTGTCATCAGTCACATGATTACACATTAAAACTGGCTGATTGGTTGACGAATATATTAAAGATTTTCTGTTTCTGGTGGTTCTGGTGGTCTAAAAAAACCGCCTAAGTTACTGAACTGGAGCTGTGAATGGGTCAAATGCAGAGAAAAACAATTATCCACTGAGGGACTATTAAAAGTTCAAAAAAAAAAAAAGTAAACCAAAGTTGTGGCTAGTTGTTCAAAGACGTGATTTTCTGTAAATAAATTTAAGTCAATAGTTGGCACTTTAAGTCAGTCATTTTTATCAACAATAATGAAGTTTTACCAACATATAGATAACACAACTTCAAGGTTTTGTCTGAAACAGGTTTTTTTTTTTTTTTTTAATTAAAAACCACCGAGTAGGGTGGAATTGCGACTGCAATTCAGTTGATGGAAATTATCACACAAAGATCCTATGTTGATGTTTGGAGAAATGCATTTGATTCTCCAAATCATGTGATATAAAGTGTTCTGTCTATAATGGTATCCAAATCTTCAGTCATCCAGGAAAAGTCTATGCCTGACATCAAGATGCTGAAGTGAAAAGGAGTCTTGGTTCACTGGGTCACAGATGTTCCTCAAAGTTCTTGAGAATTTGCCAATATAATCTGCATGTGTTTTGTGGTCTTGGAGAAGGCGATTGTGTAGCTCATGGAGGATGGTGCTCATGGGGTTGTTCCCTACAGGTTCCCATTGCTGGCCAGAAGTCTGACCAGTTTCCCAGGCCCGTTGGAAGTTGACATGGTCACATTATCACCTCCAAGATACGCTGCCACACCAAACGCTGCTGTCTTAATGGCTTCCTCAAGACAAGACTTAGAAAGAGCGAAGCTTCTGAAACTCTGGAAGAAGCTCAGAGTGCTGAACTTGGAACCATAAGCAGCAGGAGATTGATGGATCAATGAATGGATGGTCAAATTTATCATTACCACACGCACAGTACATACAAATAATGTGAGCAGAACGGAGAAACAGAGTAGACATGATCATTCACAAGCATCCACAACAGTAGTTTTATTTACTGTTGCCCAGTGAATTTATTTATTTGTCTGTAAATATACCTGTCTGTAGATCATCAACCCCTAATGTATCGCACCACAAAAATAAGCAAAGTTTTTTAGTTTTTTTACATTTCTGGTTCAATTACGTTAATATTCTCTTAAACTCGATTTTTTTCTATCTCTATTTTTTCTTTATTTAACAAACCTAACTTGTGACTTGTATCATTTTTTCATCGTTTTACTTGATTGAATGATAGATAACAAAAAGTCAATTCTAGTGGCCAGAACTTCATTTCCCAAGAGTCTTTGCACCAGTCCACGAAGGCCCAGAGCAACTGTGTGAGGCCGGTCGAGCTCTCTGTTTAGCCTTGTGAAGATGATCGAATCGAAGGATTATTGTCAAAAAGGGGGTCCAAACCGTAGACCCTTTCTACCGCGAGCGGCTTGCAGATGGATCTTAGCCTTTCCCGAAACTTCTCGAATAAAAATAAAACACTTCAACTCAGTATTTATAGAATCAAAGTTTTCTTGATTTCTGAGAAATGTGCCAGAGGCCGAACAATTAACTCCTGAAGTTTACTGAACCTCTGTCATCGTACTTCTGTTCATTTCTCAGAAACCACCAGTATTTATTGTAGATAGATAAACAAAAGTCACGAGTTACTTCATTTGCACATCACAGTTTCTCAACACAGCTCATCAGCTCTAGGTCCTTTTCTGATAACCCAACACTGAGGGATTCATTCGTAATGTGAGAATGAAGTCACCTAGAGTTTAAAAGTTGACTGTTTGTTTCATGTTGCAGTTTAAAATTCTACTTATATAGATTTTCTACTCATACTCATATAGATTTTCTAAGTCTCTTACATAGAGGATCATTGTGAAGACATGATTCGATCAGAATTGTGAACCTTCGAAGTTAAAGATTTACAGACATTCATGCTTGTCGTGCTGGCTAAATCCAGACTTGATTTTACATCATTATATTGCATCTTTCCATCATTCAGTCACACATTGATAGAAAATGATCAAGAAATAAATTATTATAACTACATTAAAAGCTCGATAAACCTAACAATTATTATCCTCTGTTTAGCAGACCGAGCGTTTTGATTCTGTCTGTTCCTCGGATTTTTTACTTTTTGCCCGTGTTCTTCATTTTCTACAGTTTTGACTCTTTCTGCAGTTACACATTCGACCCAATTGTTAGCTCTAAGCTAAGCTACCCAGTCGTGATTTGTTTCTGTTTGTTGTAATATTAATGATTCTATTTAGTTTAATGCTTCTTTCAGTGTTAATGTGTCTGTGTTCAGTGTTGCGGCTTGTCTAATGTTTCTTTATTTCTGTTTTTGAGTCAATAAATGCTTTTTATTTAAAGACTCAAACGCGCACCGCTGCTTAAAGACAACGTGTTTTTGTTTATTTGTGTTCCTGATTTGAAATAGGGAAACTTTTTCATAAGCGATTAAATGAGAACTTATTAGAGACTTTTATGAGCTGTACAATTTTGTAGTGATTATAAGCACCCCGCAATTTTTGGGGGGTGAAAAAAACAAAAAAAAAACAAAATTTGATCGTTGACATTTAGGAAAAAAAAGGGGGGTTCTTATATTTGCGTAAATACGGTATTTTAAAACATATTCAAAAGTGCTAAAATAAATGGGCATATATGAGCTCTGAGCAATAACACACACAAACAAATTGTTGCAGTTATGGGGCCCCACCATTGACTTATAGCCAACATAATGGTTCACAAGTGCCCATAGGGCCCCACTTTGTGCTAAAAACATAACAATTTGTCCAACTTTGTGATAAATGCCTGCGTACACACACACACACACACACACACACACACACTTTACAAACAAGTTCTCATTTCATACCCATACACAGACAGTCTCATAATTACACACACACTCAATTTGGCGGGCGTAAAGACTCTCTTCTTACATACACATTTTAACACACGCACACACTCACACACACACACACACACACACACAGACTCGAGTAAGAGACACAGGTGGAACGACAGAGTTGGATAGACTTGTAGTGATGACTTCTTGCTCTGACCTCGGTTTTAATAGTGTCAAGGTCCAAACAAATCTCCCTGCGTCCTGTCTCACACCAGTGCTGTCAAAAGTAGAGATACTAGAGTGAAAAAGTACTTTTGTGAAAGTAAAAGTAAAATGACCAATATTCTGCGAAAAGTAAAAGTAGCATTACTAATACTGATTTTATACTGAATTTTTGTTTATACTGAATTTATACTGAAGTATAAAAGTAAAAGTAATGCAAGGAAAAAAATAGCATTATATAACTATATTGTTCTATTAAATTGTTGTAATTACATTGAAAATGAATGCATTTTGTTACAAAGCTTCTGTGCAATCTGCGTGGCCTCAGACACTACCGTATTTACTCGCTTATAAGTCACCCCCCCCCCTCACTTCAGCTGTGAGATTGTGGTATTCTGTTTAGATCCGCTTATAAGACGGGGGAAAGAAATGAGAGAAAAGTGAAATAATAGAAATGAGTTTTGGGTTTCTTATAAAGTCAATTCTGGTTATTTGGGGCTCACGGAGACACTAAAGCGGCACAGGGAAATAATGATAGGACACCTGTTCAGATGCACTTTAATCCTTACTATAGAAATAATAAAAGTATTCAGACATGCTTGGTGGTAAAGGCAACCTAAAAACCAAGTAACCCTGTTTGTTTATGTTGGTGTTAATCTATTTAAGCTATTGTTAATTTATGTTTAAGTTTAATTTGTCATTGGTATGGTTGCATTATTATTTTAAAGATTTCTGGGAAAAGTGCCCTGCCCCTTTAAGAGAGTTCTTCCGAGAATCGGACGGCTAATGCTAACCCGTGTTTTGGGAATAAATAACGTTAGAAATCCAACGTGTGACTCCTTTATTTGTGAAGCCTCACGCCAAAGAGAGACACAGAAGTCAGAAGAGAGCTGAGCCGAAAGAGAGTGCAACAGTGCGCGTGCATGTGTGTGTGTGTGTGTGTGTGTGTGTGTGTGTGTGAGAGAGCTCAGAGCAGCTCTTTCAGAAAACCAACGTTTTCTGAAAGATGTATTAAGTTTGCGTCATAAATGTTCATTTAATTACTCTGCTGTTTATGTTTGCGAGAAAGAGTGAAATATCTGCGCACTGTTCAGAGTAAAATATTTTATATTTCGGTAGACCGCGCGGAAAAGTCGAGCCCCAACTTTGAGCCCGAATCCTTGACTTATAGTCGAGTATATACGGTATATCAAACAGGCTTCTCGGAGGAACAATAATTTACCAGCGTGATTTGTCCAGATGTTTTTTTTTATAATAATAATAATAATAATAATGAGTATTTGTAAGGCGCTTTTCACATTTTATATATGTAGTTTATATATGTATATATAAAAGGCGCTTTTTTATATCGATTCAACACGGAAATAAAACTAACCGGTAGCGCGGCTGGTTCTGAAGATGTAACGAATAGAAAGTGCCAATACTTGCTTAAAAAAACAAGATGCAAAAGTAGAAAGCAAGCGGAAAAATAAACACTCTAGAAAAGTGAAAGTACGCCAAATTTCTACTTTATTAAGGTGAGGAAGTACTTTGTTACTTGACACCTCTGTCTCACTCCATCCCCTCAACAGGAGAGACGCATGTCGAGCGGTCCAGCGACACACAAACACACTGTTAGCGCTTGTTACGAGCGTCAGGACGTCACGCAAACAATGGCGGGATTGACGGCATCATCAATCACCGGCCTGACAACCACTTCACTCTGTTTACTCCGCGCTGCATAATAAGCTGTGGGATCAGCTTTAATTAGATATTGGGTGATCAATCATTGCCAACGAGGGCCGGGCGCGGGTTTCCGCATGTGCCCGCGTGTAAGGGAGGAGGAGGCTTCCGGTCCCGGATGAAGACGGGCTTGTCGGGCAGCATTAACTCAGCCGCCAGATACCTCCATTTGCATAATGAATGAGCCAATGCAGCTTTAATGTGTTTCGTAAATTGTAGTGTTTTAATTTAGTGCTGAAAATAATATTAAAATGTATTATAATAATGATAAATACATATAAAACAAAATAATAATTGTAATAAAAGTGATTATTATTATTATCATTAAGTATTTTAAACAATTAGTAATTTCATTAGTAATTAATATTAGTACTACTTTTACTACTACTACTATTATTATTAGCACTACTGATATATAGTATTACTTAACCTTTAACATTGCTAATATTTGTACTAGTACTTTTATTTAGTTGTAAATTATTCTAACGGTAAACATTTTAGTCGTAAATTATTCTAGTAATAAATGATTAATAAATGATAATATAACGCCGAAACTAATCCATCACATAAAATGTATTCCTGTCATTAAATCATATGTTTAATTAATAATAATATTATTGATGAGGTTTTTATTTAAACAGATGAATATCTACGTATATCTATATATATATATAAATATATATCCATAATTTCTTTGTATTTCAGATCAGCTGTTTTTCGTTGTTTTTTGCTTTGATTTAACAGCACAATTCCCATTGACAAAAATATCATTTTAAAACCGGTAAATATGTAACACACACACACTTGGAAACGTCTGTGATCCGTGTGGCCAGGAAGCATCTGTTTGCAAGGCTTGTGTCTGATGAGACACGCTTACAACATCTGCCCGCTAATGTTTGATCAGCGCTAACATCATGCTGCTAGACACCGGGGCATTAAAGTTTCATCGGCCCCAGAGTAGAACCCTGATGCCCTCCACATGTCACAATCAATATCGTCCGCACCAGCCTTCAGAGAGAAGCCTCGGCTGGCGTCACGGCTGCTTTCTGGACCTGGTTCTGGATGGCGCCGCTGACTTTTTGCGACGAACGTGGGCCGTCGCCACGCGGCTCGTCAGGAGGTCTCTCGCCGCTGGTGCCCAGAGTGAAGAAGGCGACCATATGTGACGCCAACACGTGTCGCTGGATAAGGGTGGTGAGTCACAACACCAGCGCGCTGCCACTGCTCCAGCTCCAACCAGTAGCTTCAGTCCTTGGGCTGCTGGGTTGAACGCGTCTGATTGGCTTGCCGTTCTTCTCCTCTATCATCCGTTCTTCTACCGAGAAGCGAAGGCGAGAGGAAGTCAGGTGTTTACGGGCCAACTGTGAGTGGCGGAGAAATTCAATTGATAGTGTTATGCAGACTTTACATTTTTCTCTGTCCTTCTTTCTATCATTCTTTTTTCACTGATTTTCATTGTCTGTTGTCTTTTTGTCTGCCGTTTTCTGATTATTGTCTTCTTTGTCTGTCTCTCTCTCTCTCGTTCTCTCTCTCTATCTATCTCTCTCTCTCTCTCT
>MU204346.1:344192-349943 GCA_017309775.1 Paedocypris sp. Pulau Singkep | reverse complement strand
TTTTTTTTCTCCAAGTTTTTCTGCCATTTTGAAACATTGAGGTGTTGAATTTCATTTTTATATTAGGAAATAATATGTCTTAAATATAGAGTTTCTGATTTTAGGACACTTCTTGTTGTAGTTTAAGCATAAATTCAGTACAAATGAAATACTCAAATTATAGTAAAATTGGATACTTTGCAACTTTTACTCGTCTTCTTAGAATTGGTGACTTGTAATAAGTGCTGTGCAAGTTACTTTGAAAATGTAATATGTTACATATTACTTAATACTGTTTGTAAAAAGTAACAAGTTACATTACAATATTACTGTCTCAGAAATGTAATATATTCCATTACTTCTGTATTACTTTTAAGTTACTTTCACCAAAATTAACGTCCTAAAATAACAAAATGTACCTTTTACTTGTACAGTAATTTATGTTACAACCAGTGGAAGGCATAGTAATGTAGCCTAATGACTGTGGCCTATCCAAGCTACCAATAACAATATACATAGTTTATAATTGTAGGGTGACCATATACCCTACAATATACCATATACCCCAATTATTTTAGGGTAAAGTATCCGTACCTTTACTGAAATATGGTTTTCCGGAACTCATTACAGTTCTGGATGTGGGGTTCTCTGCATTCCTCCGGTTGTCGGTTTAGAAGACCACCACAATTTGGCAATAGCGTTGCCACGTTGTCCGAACCTCTCCGCTGGACATTCCGGAAGGACTTGGGCTGGGATGGGTTCCTGGCTTATTTTGAGCAGACCTGTACTCGTGACGTCCGGCGCTCCTGCGTGATGAATGGTGAGGAGGAAGGAGAAACGTCTGACCACAGCGAGGCGGCATCAGATAGAGTGACAGCAGGCGCGTGAACACATGTTCTGGGCCGTAGATTATGACAGAGCACAGTTATTTCCCGTCTAGCTACATTTTCAATTTCCGGCCCGGCACTTTAGTTTTATTACAGCGATAAGCGGATAGCATCAGCCATATCCATGGGGATGGCGGCGACAGCGGCCGGAGCGCCTCGTCCGATAAGAACAATGTGGAATAATAACCGATTTGTGCTTCTGAAAGAGTCTGCTGTGTGATTGTGCTACTGAAAATGAGCTTCTGATAAGCTGCCTTTGTCCGTAACCAGCTCTAATAAACTTAATGAAATCCCTAATATAATTGTCAAAGCGTGACATCGGAATATGCCGTTCTCCGGAAACCTCAGTTCCCAGAAGCTTTGCTGCTCGTTTCGACATTACAGATGATGTTTTGATTCTCACACACTGTAGTTCTAACATGGTTTTATTCTCTATTGTGAAACTTTGAGACGAGACTTTCTAGAACTCATCCGTTCATCAAGTACTGTGTGGAAGGCTGAATTTCTTCTGCTTTGGGATACAACACAGAACCTTCCGTTTATTTCGTTGTGGATTGGACTGAATTGAGAGCAGAAACATTCACTGCGAGAATGAACTAACAGGCGTGAACATCCTGCTGTGAGGATTAGAAACGTCATTCGACTGTGATCGAAGCATTTATACGTTCCTGATGCAACTCTCCGGATGCTTCGTTTGTAGATGCTGTTAAGAAAAACATGATCTTAATACGCAATGCCATAAATCCAGCAGTAATGAGATACAAGTGGATAAAGTCATTCATTTCTGCTCTGATCCGAGTCGTAACGATGTAATTACACATTGAGATGTAGAGCAGAATCTCGGCGTGTCAAGAGAAGTGTACTTGTGCTGTCGAAACTGAATCTATAGAGCTCTACAGAGAAGGTCTCTCCAGCCGTCATCACGCCGCCGGTTTGATACTGTACAGTGTATGTGTTATGTGAGACTAATGCGTGCAGGTCAAACTGGTCTCTTTCTGGTTTCTTGGTCCTTTCCACAACAGGTCCTGATCCCCACTTAGACCAATTCAAGTCAATTTGCTATAGCAAATATAAATGTAGTGTTGTGGAAATGTCCGCTGGCCCTGAGCGAGTCCCTGGGCTCCCGCTTCACTCCTGACCTCTCTCCCCTTCTGTTAGTTCCGCCATTCAGATGCCAATCATCCTGCGGCTCTTTCATTAAAGCTTTGTGGGCTCTGGGAAGTTTTATGTGATCCTGTCAGTTTGCAGGAGAACACACAAGTGTTGCGGGGAAAGAAAATGTTTTGATATGGAACAGAACAGTTCAGTCATTGTTTGGCACTCGACTTCTAGAAAAGAATCATTTTCAGGCTTAGTCTCTTTATAAAGCGTTTGACACTGAAATATCAAGAACATGCAAACGTTTCTAGAAACAAGACAAGTGTTTTAATGGTAGTTCTCTGCTATGGAATAATTTTCAGATGGCAGCACATATTTGGACCCAACCTTCGGGGTCTGAAGGTTAGGAATCATACATATGATCAGAAGTCCAACGCTAGCACTCGTCAAAGAGCTAAGAAGCTGTGATGTGCTCTGACAGCAAAATAGGGTCAAACATGGCAGGAAATGGAGTTCAAGTTTAAGTTCAAGTTCTGAGCATTTGTAAGGCGCTTTTCACCGTTTTAATTGTCTCAAAGCGCGCGTGTGAATAATGTAAAAGAATTGTTGCTATTTTATTCAGGTGACTGTTCAGTAAATGACTATGATTATCACTATGACAAAGACCAGTGAGCAAGCACATATCCGACAGTGGCCAGGTAATAAACCTCTCTAACGAGGAAAAAAACCTGACGAGATCCCGGCTCACTGGATATCGAAGTACTTCACTATGCGGCTTAAGATTGCCTCCCAGGTGTTTGTCCTCACCGTCTGACCACAACAAGCGGCTTCAGACTGCCCACTGCTCTGGGTGGTCATATTACAAAAATCACTTCACTTTACCACACGAAAAGGATTTTTGTTCAACAGACCTAGGTATGGAGAATAAACATGGTTTAAGTGACTTCGAACATGGCATGCGCATTTGTGTAAGGTATGGACAAAATTGGACAATAGACTATGGAGACTTTGTTGCCTGGTATGATGAGCCTAATTTTCTGTTGTGCATTTGGATGGTCGGAATATAATTGTGCGTCAACTTCATGAAGGCATGGACAATTCTGCCTTGTGTCAGTGGTTCAGGCTGGTGGTGGTGGTGTGATGGTGTTGGGAAGATTGACTTGAACACTTGAACCTGTCAGTTGGTACAGGTTCATTAGTACCATTAGTAGTGATGCAATTATTTCCAAATGGACCCGAGTCTCTTTGGTCTGTGGAATGTTTTCGGTACCATATTGAATCAAAGCCACAAAGGACCAAGTTCTGACAACCATGTTCTGAAAGAAAAAGGGTGGGAAACTCGGTACTATTGTGGTGTACCTAATAAAGTGCTTGATGAGTGTATGTAAATTATCTCCTCAGACTTGTGTTCAGAATTCAACACCATCATCGCACAGCTTTTGTCATTATGAACACTGGGGCTCCTCACAGATTTGTGAAGACCATGGATGGCACAACTGTGGTAGGCCTCAACTCCAAAGTAAATGAACAAAATACACATCTGGTGCTGTGACAAATACTTCACCATGAAGACAAAATCGTAAAAAAAAAGTCCAAGAAGCCTCTTAGCTAGGACATACATTTTACAGAGCAACCATTTACAGAGCAGGACACATACACACACATACTCACACTAATAGTCATTTTTCCAATGCCAATTAATTTAAAAGCATATTTTTATGACGAGGTTAGGAAACCCGAGACCTGGAGGAAACCCACGCAAGCACGGCAAGAACCTGTAAACTCTGCATGAAACGGCCTCAAACACACCTCGAACAGTGTTGGCAAGGATTTTAGAGAGTAACAAAATTTCAATTGTCTGTTTATCTAGTACATACAGTAGGATTGACTTTTTTTTTTCCTATTGACTTTGACCAGCTTGAGTTCTAGAAAAGTTTTTCCAGAAAGGCTTTTTCGTCAGTAATTTGGTTCGGGGGGAGGTGGGCCCTCACAGGTATCTGTTTCAGGACTTAATGAACATTTTTCACAACAAAGACACTCTAGAACAGTGTGGGCTAATCCAGGAGGAAACCTGATGTGGAACGGTTCTCGCTGGAGTCGCTCGGAGACGTCCTCTGCCAATTAAAGTCGCCCAGACTCCCGGGAAGATCTTTCCCCTCCAGCATTTGACATTTACCCCAGTCGGATAATTGAGGAATAACATTTGCGTTACAATTTAACATGACCCCTGCCTTCAAAAGCCCTTTCATATTACGCCTCTGAAACGACTGCAGACAGACGTCGTTATTGTTGATGATATAAGAAAGAGAGAAACCTTATTATTACTGTGGCAGAGTCAATGTCAAGAGGAGGAGCGTTGCCCTTTTCATTCACGGGCGAACAACTATTAAGGAAAATGTATTAAAAGCTCTTTGGGTTGCGGGTTATGCAGCAACCAGGAGCCTGAGCTAGAAGCAAAGGTTAATGGATTGACTGGTACCTGAGCGAGGAGCTTAACGCGCCACCGGTGCTCAGGGGAACAAAGCCGGACCATGGCATGTTTGCTAGAGAAATTAGAGGGTCGATCTGTTTATTTCCTCACAGGACGAGGTCAAGACTCAATCACGGTTGTCTGACTGGTGTCCGTTCTTTTTTCAGCTCAGCTGGCGAAGGACAGTACTCGCAGCAAAAAGGTTTTGGGTTCAATTCAGTGGTCCCCAAACAGAACGCAGAACAGACACTACGTACTGACGTGTGTGTGTATATATATATATATATGCGACTTTAAATGATGTTAAATAATGGTCCCTAGTCAGACGTGCATACAGGTCAGACAGGTATAAGCTTTTATTGGTTCAAAAACAGAAATGAAGAAACATTAGACACACGCTGCTACACTTAACAGAGACAAAATAACACTGGAAGAATTACAATATTTTATGTTACAACAAACAGAGAATACAAAACACGACTACTTAGCTTAGCACAACCGGCTACAAACAAGTCCAATGTGTCATCGAAGAAAGAGTCAAAGCAGTCGAAAATGAAGAACACGAGCAAGAAGTAAAAAGAATCCAAGGAACAGACATGATCAAAACGCTCGGTCGCTGCACAGAGGATAATAATCCTTCGCTATGGCGTCGGAAAAAACAATGGCTCTGGGCATGTGCGGAGTCTGACTGAAGAGCAAAGGTCCTAAGAGCAAAAGTAGGAAATTAGGCCCTAACCACTAGAATCGACGTTTTGTTATCTATTACTCAAGTAAAGCGAAGAAAAATTGAACCAGAAACGTTAATAGAACATACTCATCCTTTTTCTCTACTTATTTTTTCTCTCTTTTTCTTTTTCAATGCCTCTCTTTCTTCTGTTCTTTTTCTCTCTCGCTCCGTCTCTCTCTCTTTCGTAAGCGGTGAGGTTTTACCACACAGGGCCATATTTCATGTGTCGGCCCCTCCAGCGTGCGGGAAAACGCATCATCTGAGCTAGTGAACTCCTCTGATAAATGACTGACGAGCCGCTGCTACACTTTATTAAAAAGTAATAACAATTTTTGTAGGCTCCCTTCATGTTGTAAGGACCCATGAATCAAGGGACATTGGCTGTCCGTATCTGATAAATGCATCGTTTACCATCTGAGCAGTTATTTAGGAGCGGCTATTAATTTAAATCACATTTATCTCCTCTCAATAGGGCCGGGAGCTGTGATAGGACTGCAAACGATAGCTAACGCACCACTATATTTATGGCTACAGCTAGCAAAACAAAAGCTGAGTATGCTAAACAGCACCTGCCAATCACTGGACTCCAT
>MU204346.1:319192-341692 GCA_017309775.1 Paedocypris sp. Pulau Singkep | reverse complement strand
TCCGAGTGTAAAAGTGTTGAGACGGTCTCACTGTGTGTGTGCAACAGTACTAGTTAGTGTTGCCAGAGCTAATTACTAGATGAGTCAACTCAAGAGCAAGAGAAGAAACAGAGAGAGTCACTAGCAAGTCGAGCGCTCAAGTTTCCTAAAACGTGTGTGTGTGTGTGTGTGTGTGTCACTTGTGGGGACTGGTTTGAGGGTCAAGATGAGGGGTGAGGGAGGATATTTTTTTGCACGCATGTCAATGATGAGACATACTCATTTAATGTGCATGAAATTCACGTTCAGGTATCTATTCATGTTGAATATGCATGAATAAAATTGCTGCCAAAATGCATCCTGCCAATTGCTGCCAGTATCAAGTTCAAAGCTCTATCACTGACCTTCAAGAGCATCACTGGTGCGGCACCATGCTACCTCAACTCCCTGATTCAGGAATACTCTCCCGCACGTAATCTACAATCAGAAAACAAACGTCGGCTAGTCGTCCCTCTGCAACGCGGCTTGAAATCTCTCGCAAAAACCTTCTCTCGTTCAGCGGCTGTCTGCTGGAACAATTCACCTATTCCTGTGAGAAAGTCTGCAACCTTCTCAACGTTTATAAAAGCACTAAAAACTGAGCTCTTTCACCAGCACCTTAACACTGATTAAAAATAAACAAATAAAAATGATTTGTCTTGTATTTACTGACTGTCATGCTGTTCTGTCTAGTAAGTTTCCTTACATAGCCTCTGTAGACATCTACTGTAGCCTATTGTAGACAAATTTCTTCACTTGCTCCTCTTTTTGTAAGTCGCTTTGGATAAAAGCGTCTGCCAAATGACTGTAAAGTAAATGTAAAGTATAATGGAAATTCAAATTTATTCTGAAAGTAATTAAAAAGTGTTCGGACGATGTTTAGTCAGCACTCTTTTTTTTTTTTTGATTGTTCCGGAAACGATGAAGAGCTGTTTTTTTTATTTTCTCTTAGTCTGTTTCGTTCGTCCCTCTGACCAGCCGTCACCATACACTCACCTCCTGCTGTTCCAGTAATCAATACAGGCCTGAAATCACCTCCCACACTTTCTGTTTTGTCCTGATATCAATAATGAATCTCATTCCAGTCCACGGCGCTCCGTCCCGCTCCGCTCTAACGTTTCTCTTGCATTTGCTAATCATTAATCAATAATTTAGCGCGACTCCGCGGTGGCGTGTCCTGGAGCATATGGCGCAGGCCAAGTGAGTTCGGGTTTCAGCCGACTCTTATCTCAAACGCCAGGCTGGGAAACAAGATGTTCCCCTCTCTCCATTAATGTTTGGGAGATCTGACTTTTGTTCCTGTGCTTGTTAGCCGTAATGACTGTTTGGCCGCTGCAATTTGTAGCGCTATTTGACACGTCGGGTATCGGAAGAGGTGCTTTTTGTTACCGGCCGGTGCCATTTCTGCTTGGACCCGATGCTAGATGTACATTGGCAAAATGATAGTTATTAAAGGAGAAATAAATGATGGACAAGTTTTTTTTTTTTTTTGCATTATCCTTCATTAGTTGAATCCTGGCCTGGTTTTTTTTTTTTCCTACCTGGGCCGGACGAGGTTCCGTAGGTGAGGTTGACCGGTTGAGGTTTTGGCTGGAAAAGGTTTACATATGGCCGACTCTGTGGGCATCTGTCCCCGGTGAAGGATGGCTCCTCTCAGGCTCCTCACGACCCGCTGCGCTGCTGATGAATCGAGGCCGCCCCTGGAACCTTCCTCCAGAAGCCCGGCGCTGGCTCTCGCTTCAGCCGTGGATCATCATACATACACACGTCTACTACACTTTCCCTGTCGCTGACGCCGCTCTGACTCGTGTTGTATCCACTTGTTTTAGGCTTATTATCATGTTCATCTGCACATCAACACATGAAATGAGACAGTTAAACTGTGAAAAGCACCTTACAAATACTCATTATTATTATTCATTATTATAAATGCACAACAGGTACAGTATAGACATTCATCTCACACACATATTATACATCACTGCCACACACACACACACACACACACACACACACACACACTCCCTCTTTTACACACACACACACACACGTGCGCGCACGCACACACACACACACACACACACACACACACACATCCCACATCAAAATCTTCTCACATCTCAAAAGTTCTTCAACTTTAGCATTATAAAATATCTCGCTCTCTCTCTCTCTCTCTCTTTATATCTATCTATCTATCCATCCATCCATCTATCTATCTATCTATCTATCTATCTGTCTATATTCTTCAACTTTAGCATTATAAAATCTCTCTCTCTCTCTCTCTCTCTCTCTCTCTTTATATCTATCGTTCTATCTATTCATCCATCTATTCATCCATCTATCTATCTATCTATCTATCTATCTGTCTATCTATCTATCTATCTATCTATCTATCTATCTATCTATCTATCTATCTATCTATCTATCTATCTATCTATCTCACATCTATCTATCTATTTATCTATATTCTTCAACTTTAGCATTATAAAATCTCTCTCTCTCTCTCTCTCTCTCTCTCTCTCTCTCTCTCTCTCTCTCTCTTGATATCTATCTATCTATCTCTCTCTTTTGATATCTATCTATCTATCTATCTATCTATCTATCTATCTATCTATCTATCTATCTATCTATCTATCTATCTATCTATCTATCTATCTATCTATCTATCTATCTATCTATCTATCTCTCTCTCTCTCTCTGTCTTTCTATCTATCTATCTATCCATCTATTTAATCAAAACAATTCATTGAATAGGTAAACAATTATGAAGATAAAAACATGGACCAATTTAAAAGCCAACAACTCAAACTGAGAAAAAAAACTTAACCAGCCAAGTTAAAAGTAACACACACATCTCACTCCCATGTCAGCACACGGATGTCACTCCTACACGCGACACACACGGGGTCACTCCTCTCACAGCTCACTACTGGTCACTCACTCCTCGCTCGTGATGCGTTTGCTCTGGTCTGAGAGCGTCTGCGCCCTGTGTAACTCGCTGTGTAATTAGATCCGGCAGCCGCTTCATAATGATAAACGCTGCTGAGATGAATGGAAATGCAAATGCTTTTGAAGCTGCCATCATTAACACTTTCCTGCTGTCAGGTCCGTCTTTGTCTGGGCCGGGGGTCCGGGTGAGGAGAAGTGCGGCCGGGTGCCAAACGCCAGTGTGTCCCACCGCAGACTCTTCAGCTGCTGTGTTTGTACAATCACTCCGACACTCTGGTGGAAAACCAAATTATTTTCTCTTATTAGACAATATTTTCCAGATATGATACGATTGTGTGCTATTCCAAAAGTGCAGTCACTATGAATACATCAACGTCACTTTATGATAACTGCAGCTATAAAAGTGTAGACATTAAATCGTTAAGTACTAAATTGTTACACATTAGGAAATACAAATGTCAAATGTGTTTTTTTTTTTAAGAAATTTCAAAAAAATTTTAAGAAAGGGTTCAAAATGCTTTTTCAACCGTCTACCATTGAACGGTTTAAAACGCTGCTAAATTGTGTTCTCAAACTTTTTTAAGGATCAGTTAATCAATTATACATTGCGCATATTCAGACAGGAAGTAATTATACATGCTATTCATGTCATTTATCAGTTATTTTGTGCAATTTAATGTATGCATTATATGTACAACTGTAAAGTTATATTTATTTATTTATTTTGAATTAAATGGTAATGGCTTTATTTATTTTAATCAATCAAATTAAATAGTTTGGTTTCATCAGGGCTGGCAGTTAAAGTGATAGTTTCCAGTTAATTCTTCCGCTTGTTGTTTTCTCATGAAATAATGGATTTCAATACTAATATGATATTTATTGAAATATTATACATACACAGTTGAGGACAAAATTATTACCCACCTCTACAAAATGGTTATTGTTTTAAAGGATTTGCAAAACTGCTTTTAGTCAGAAGCAAAACAATAAAATGTAAACAGCTTTATTACACATTTAACTGTCTAAATAACTGATTTGCTTTGTTTTAAAACAGATTTTTGCAGAAACCTAAATGCAGAGCCAAATTTTGATACTGTGTCTAGCGGCCGTATTAACCAACTCATGTAATTCCAAGTATTTTTGGCATTTTTTGTCACATTAATTAATACATTAATATTGTATTGGTTTAATTTAACATTGGAATAATTATTTTGATCGAACTATGACAGTATTCAGTCAAAGAACAATCATAGATTAGGATAACAATTATTTTAGTTGTAAATTGTTTAATCTCAAGCAACGCAAAAAACGCAAGCAAGCAGCGTTTTCATTAGGAAAGAGCTCAGAAACAGAACAACAAAGTCTTAGTTAAAAAAAGCTGTAATATCTCTCTCTCTCTCTAAATCGCTTTAACTGTTTTGAACGAGCGCAACGGCTTTTCTAACTTTCAACTATCGATCTGACGCGCACCAGATGGATTGTACCACATTGTTAACTAGAGGAGGGGTGTCGAATGCTCGGAAAAGCGGTGTTTATGATGCCCGCGGCCTCCTAAAAGCTTTCTAACTTTCGCCCGCTTAACGACGTCCTGCATATAGAATAATAATTAAAATGAAAAAATCTCCGATATAAACAATGTACTCTTGGGGGCCCCCTGGTTCCCGCGGGGCCCCACGCAGCCGCGTAGTTCGCGTATGCCTCGGCTCGGCTCTGGGTTTCATCCTTGTCACAAATGCTTAACAAGGCATAACTAGTCTTCACATTAGAACATTAGAACAGTTAACTGACTGCTACAAAACTACCTGAATTAATCATGACAACAGCAACACAGTTAAACAGCAACACAGCTTGCTACATGTGCATACGTTTAATTTATAAATGATGAACTTTAGTAATTAGTAAAATACACTTATTTAGAATAAAATATATGGATGCTTATAAAGCGTTAATTAAGCATTTATAGTTAATTATTGTTATACAATAATTACACAACATTACCGTAATACATATTACAGAACATTGCTTTATATAAATGATTAACTGATTATTTGCAGATGCTGAACTTGTGATTATTAACTATTATTAAACAGGAGGAAGGAGGAGGACAGTGAGGTGATGGCAATATGGCCACTAGGGACCATACATACGGTGTGCAGATATAAAACAGAAATATATATAAAAAAAAAAAAAGTCAAAATATTGAAATGAATAAAACGTTCCATTTAACTTAAATAAATATTTTAAAATAAAATATCATGCCAATGTGATACATGTGATAATGTGATACAATTTTTTACTCTAAATATTTGATCAAACAGTGTGTGTGTGTGTGTGTGTGTGTGCGTGCGGGCGTGTGTGTGTGTGTGTGTGTGTGTGTGCGTGCGTGCGTGCGCGTGTGTGTGTGTGTGTGCGTGCGTGCAGGTGTGTGTGTGTGTGTGTGTGTGTACTGGTGTCTCCTTCAACTGTAACCTTGCCAGTGTGTCCTACAGGCCGCGTTAGGCAGCAGCCACAACAACAAGGGCATGTGTCACAGTCGATGGCTTCTCTTCTCTCTCCTGTTGAATTATTTAGCTCTCGCTGTCGGACAAAGCTGCTCTGGCTTTGCTGTTGGCAGGAAGAAACCGCTGACACGCTCACAAAGCTCCTCTTTTCTTCCCATTACAGTCCAGGTAAACATCTGAAATGGGGAAACTGGAGAGATAAAGAAGAGTTTTGTTCAGCAGCGTTGATGCAATAACCGTGTTTTCACTCTTACTGCCCGTAATGTTATTACTGGTCTTATTACTGGTTTATTTATTTTTTGCATTGTTTTGGTCTACTTTGCTATCACTGGCCTCTAGATTAGAGATTTTAACTTACATGTAGAAGTTTGTGTAGTGGTGTGTATGTAGTGTAATGTGTAGTGTTCTGCTTATTGAATGAATGAATGAATGAATGAATGACGTAAAATTCTGTTGCCAGAACAGTGACTAGTAGCAATAACAATAATAATGAAAAACAGCGATTAGAGACATAGAGATATGCACAATAAAGTGACCAAACAACAGTGCAGGTTGAACCTGTCAAATCTCAGCATTATACAGTCAATTTATTATATTGGATTTATTATATTGATTACTTTACAAGCTCCCCCTGACCCAGAAAAGGACTAAGCGGCTGAAAACGGATGGATGGATGGATCATATTAGTAGTGCTGACTAAGATTATATTTGTCATTATATTGTGTGCTGTTGCTGTTTTTGCGTGTGTGTGTGTGTGTGTACAGGCATTTGGGTCAAAGCAGGGCCCCAATTGCTAGGTTTGTCTAAAGTGGGCACCTATTGTCACTTGTGGAGACTTTTATCGGGGTCCCACAACTTTGAAGTTTGAGGGTCAAGATGAAGTGTTGGTACCCAAAATCAGGGCCCTAAAACCGAAATGTCAGTTCAGTGCGACCCGATTCTAGTGTTTTGCTCACATGAGTATATAGACTACTTTGGGGTGTAAACGTGGCCTGAGAGAAGTGAACTGGACTAGCACGGCTAGTTAGGGAAACACCACTTTCCCATTCAAAGCCATTTGCCCTTCGCCACCAGAAAATGACATCACCTAACGAGCGGCCGTATTTGTAATCAAATCTGTCATGAACTATTCATCGGATCAGAAGTTCACTAGTCGCAGTCCCAGCTTCAGGGCCGTTCGCTATGAAACTAAATTAGAGTGGGGAAGGTTATAAATTATTTCCTCACGCCGCTCCGTTACCGCCGGCCGTCCAGGTGGAGGTCACCGCTGTGACTAGCAGGGCAAGCTTAGAATCACTCGCCGTGAAACCCAGTCACAAGCTGTGCCTTCAGCCACACCAGAGCCATTACTGATGCACCGGGAGCTTTGTGATGGTGCGAGGGTAATACGTGTCGCTGTCCTGTGTACGTTCAGAGCTGGCAGGAGAAAAGCCGTGTGATGACGGCGGAGTGATTGTGAACGATGGATTAGGGCTGGTGGGTCGCATTCACACAAAGACTACTCAAGTAAAGGGACTCGACTCGTTGCCTGGCTCAATACACTCAGGTTTTCTTTAGACAAGAATGCTGTCAAGTTTGAGCGAAGTTACAGTCTCCCTCACGTTTGTGCTTCTGCTGTAGGAAGAAGTCTCGGTGCAATGTCCTCAGAGGTGTAAAGAGTACCGGACAGCCATACTTGAGTAAAAGTACAGATACTTTTAACTTAAAGTTACTCCATTACAAGTATCAAGTCACCAATTTTCAAAGGACTTGAGTCAGCAAAGTATCCCATTTTTAAAGAACGTAAGTATTTTACACGCACTGAATTTGGGCAAACAAAAGAAAATAAATGTGGAAAAACTCTATTGATGAGGTTTTGTTTTGTAATACAGAAACAAATCTTTCATTAGCAATTATGACAATAATAATTGTTGTGATGCTTTGGTGCAGAAGAGGTTTGGTTCCGGGCTTCTACCTTATGCAGCCTACGTTAATATTTGATATAATTGAAATTGTGTTGACTTCCTTCCCATCACAACCGACACATGAAATCTACAGAGCATTGCAACTGCTAGATCATAGTGGAAAGCTCAGTGCTGTACCGAGCCACAATTATAATGTGTATTTATTGAGACATGACTTAATGACGTATTCATCATTCTGTATCTCACTGAAACTTTGAAAAGTATAAATTAAGTGCAGTTTGTTTGAAAAACTAAGCTTATTTTTACCCTGAATATTTTTGGTAAAAAATGCCATGTGCACATACGGTGTGCAGATATAAAACAGAAATATAAAAAAAAATAAGTCAAAATATTGAAATGAATAAAACGTGAAGTTGCTATTATAGTAAACTTTAAAAAGTTACTATGTTAAGTTACTATGAGCAGCAGTGCCTTAATAGATTGGTCTTTTGTTCTTGATAGGATTCATACTTTTTTTTGGGCTTCTGGCGACTTTATAATGCAACATTGAATATAATAGAGGCAGTCTAACTATAAAATCCAGATTATAAATCAATTAATCTAAAATGATCTAAAATGCTCTGTCTGTGTTTCGGCTCACAACGCCACAACTGAGCTTCACATTTTCATTTCAAACCAATGATTCTTTAAAATCCTCAGCATCATTTGAATAGTCAGTGTATTTGTTATGAACAGTCTTGTTGCCTACTGTTGTAGTAATTGTTAAAGACTATTAAGATTGGGTTCTTCATTTGATCATGTATCTGTATTTGTGGAATATGACATCACACACTTTCATCCCTTCACAAGAAGATAGGAAACACGTAATCAGATGCTGGACCACCAATGTCACCCACTGCAGAAGCCCCTTCTTGCTCAGGTATGTCGACTGGTCTCCACTCGTTGTGTGAAAAAGAGATTCCGCAATTTTTTCTCCCTGCAACGGTCAGACTTTTAAACCAACAGTGCTAATTGTTTTGACTGTAAATGTCCAATAATGTTGTAAAGATGTAAATTTCACACTGAAAGACTAGCAACGGGTCTTCTTCTTGGGAGAGGAGATAGTCCAAAAATATTAAAACTAGGCCACTAAAGGCCGGAACTGAGGACCTAGAACACATACAACCAATAGCACAGGATTACAGAAAAACAAATCGATAAAAAGTGCTACAATGAAACTGATTAAATATATTGTCGATAATTCACAGCAGGAGGCCCCAGTCCTACCGTTGACAGTTAGTCACAATGCAATGAACCAATCATCAAACTGGAAAACCAGCAACAGTCCCTCATCACATTACCCCCTTTCTAAGTGCGGCCCCTGGCACAACCATAATGGCTGGCCTGGCACACATGAACACTGGCAATGAGAGATTGATTCAGAATGTCTCTGACAGACAGTCAACGCGTATTCTTAGGTCCACAACCCTGCCAATCTATCAAATTAGGAGAACCTTGTGCCCTCTGCCTAGCATCTCGTGTGTGTGACATGCACCATAAACAGGCTCCACATCATTTAGCCGTGGAAAAGGGAAACTGACTGGAGGATTAATGGTCGAATGAAAATCAGTTTTAAATAATTATTTATTAATTACATAATTCATGATCTTAGAAATCAATAAAGGGCAAATAAGCTTAGGCACTAGTTTAGTAGAATGATTCTGTATGAATATGGTAAATATGTTTTCCAAGATACATAGCTTTGACCAACTACGTATCTAGAGTTTGAATAATCAGCCACTTCTTAGCGCACCTACCCAACTGGAGAATCTTACCCATCTGTCACTTCTTTAAGTGTATTCTTTATCCGTTCATTACTGTTTCTATGTTGTACCGTTTCCCTGTTGCTGCTGCAAACAAAATAAATTTCCCCTTGTGGGATAAATAAAGTCAGTCAGTCATTCATATTCTCGTAAGGCAAAGAGTAATGACCACCTGCATGGGCTGTCGTGTTCCTGGGCGCCAGGACCCAATTGCCGGGTCAGGATTTTTCAAAAAAGAAACAGAAAAGCGCCACGTGGTGTGAAAAACAGGGAGTTAAACATACAGCATAACCCTGAAGCAAAATGGACAAGACACGTCAACTAGGCCATCAGGCAATGTTTCTACGTAGACACAATGAACACCAACATTAACAAAATGATCCAGCAACAAACAAAAGAAAAGACTTGATGCCTTAAGTACAAGAACAAATTGGACACAACAAGACACAGGTGAACAGGATCATTAAACAATGAACAAAAATCAACACAGGACACCTGGGCAGACTAATTAACAAAATAAAAACCAAATAAGGAAATGCGTTGAGAGTGTGCAGTGGAGGTTGAGGACAACACCTGTAGCAGCGATACAAGTGGAGATGGGTGAAATGCCTTTGGATCTGAGAAGACAACAGTTAATGGCAAATTACTGGGTGGGACACACCACAAAGATAGTGCTGAGTGTGAGTTGGGAGAACGGCAGAAGAACAAGGGAGAACTTGGGGCGGGTGGGGAATTAAGTGGCAAAGGAGGGATAATAGACATGCCAATTAGTGATTCTGTGGCAATACCAGAAATTGACCCATGGTACCGGAAATAGATTGGAGTATGGTGGAGAAAAAGGAAAAGATTGAAGGAAGCAACTGGGAAAGTGAATATGACATTTATGTGAACGAAAAATATAACAAAGTTATAAAAATATATACGGACGGGTCAAGAGACCTAGAGGCAAAGACGACAGGATTTGGGGTGGTGATACCGGAGAAAGAAGCAGAAATGAAAAAAAAAGAACAGATATGGTTGGAAATTATACGGTGGAGATGACGGCAGTATTGAAGGCGGTGAAGTGGGTGGACGCAAACAGACCGGGGAAAGCTCTGATTTGCACAGATTCATTGGCAGTACTACAAAGTTTACAATCATTTGTATCAAAGGCAAGACAAGATGTAGTATATGAGGTGTTACAAGAAACACAGTGGGAATGAAAAGTTCGATAGAGCGGCAAAACAAGCAGTTAGAAAGTAAAGACACTTCTATAGGATTCAAGAAAAGGTGGGAAAGGAAAGAGTGGATGAGGGAAACAGGAAAGATGATGTAATAATGACGAGACTTGGAATGGGACATTGTCTGTTAAATAAAGCACTAAAGATATTGGGGAAGCACCAGACGCGGCAGTGTGAAGATTGCGAAGAGACAGTAGAGCATGTGATTGTAGCAGAGCCACCGGTTCGTTTGTACACAGAAGGCAGAGACGTGGCTAGCAAAAGTACAAAATGAATTTATTTGATGCACCAGTTAGCAAGGTAAAAGGGGGGGGGGGGGTCACCACGCTTGCGGGTCGTGGCAGCGGGACATCCGCGTGGCGCAATTCTCTCTCTTCGTCTTCAGGGTAGCAACAAAACAGCGGCGCCGCCCAGCTCACTGCCGACCACACATGCTCTCCTGAACTCAGTTAAAACAATGACAAAACATTTAAAACCAACTCAAATATCGACCAGCTTCAATACCCACCCCAGCTGGATTAGGGAAAGCTGCCCAGTCGCTCATACTCGCTGTAATGTCCAAGCTAAAATGAGCGTGTCAGGTAGCTACAACCACAAACAGTGGCAAAAGATGGTAGATGGATGGGGAGAGAAACAAAGATACAGTAAATAAATGAAGAAGAGTAATATTCCAACCCACACTCCGGGGCAGAGGGGGCGATAATACGTCCGTATTGGTGTCAACCGCCGTTAAAAAAAGAAGGAGAAACAAGGAAATGAACAGAATTTGCAAAACCAAAGTGCTGACTGCTGAAGATTGAGAGGGCAGTTAGTCCTGACTACACATGTGTCCCATCTTTAGAAAGTTGTTGAATCTCAGCATCAACTCCAAAAGCAATATTGACCAAGATTGACACCATCTATCAAACTGGTCTGGAACGTAAAGGACATAACTTGTATCCTTAACTTGATACACGAATGAAATGGTACCTTTACATTCCAGGTTGTAAGGAGCTGTGTGATATTCCGTTCTAACATCTATTCAGATGTTAGAGTAGTTACATTTAGAGTTTTCAATTCAAATAAACGATCTACAACTGACCGTCAGCTTTGAAGAAGTTAAGTAAATGCCTGAGCCATCTCTATTAGGTCACCTGTAAAGGACCGAGAGGGAGCACTCCAATATAAAAGTCCAGTTCTCCACCTCAATCTTCTCAGGGGGGAAGGCAGGAAAGTCGCAAACAAAAAATGTAAGGCCCACTGAGTCTTGACCACCGTTGGTTAATGGAAGTGGGTGGGCTTGTGGCTCAGATGCTGTTGTGACATGGTTTGCTCACTGGGAAAAAGACAAGCACCATCTAAAAGCTGAAAGCTTTAATGCTTAACAGCGACATTGTTCTTTTTTCCGACTATGACAAGCTTCTTGTTGGGAATTCTTTAAATCACAAGCTCCTGCAGGGTCCATAATAGCCAATTGGTTGAGGAAAACACGAGATGAAAACGGTAACAGATGGTTTAAATGAAGGATAGTATGAGAGGAACAGACACATGAAGAACAGAGTCACAATAGCTTCTGTCTTGAGAAAAGAGGTTGACTCAGAGAGAAATCGAGAAGAGAGAAGAGAAATTGACTCACTTGAGATGAGAGAAAAGTAATTGACTCACTTAAGGCTGAGGCACTCAAGCTGAAAATCTGAAGACACATCTAACCAAAATCTCTGATCTACTGAGAAATCAACTGGCAAAGTGCACTGCAATGAAGGAATACCTTGTTTATGCAAATATAAACATCCTGCTAATCACATCCTAGGGAGAAAATTTTTTTTTCTTTAAACCAACTTAATTTGTGACTTGTATCACTTCAATGTAATTTTACTTTTTTTACATTTTTTACTTGTTTTGCCCTGTGCAGCAGACGGAGCGTTTTGATTGTGTTAATTCCCTGGTTTTGTCTCCTTGCCTGTGTTCTTTGTGTTTGCCTGCTATTTGGTTTTCCGTCTCTGTCTGTTCCAATATTATGGACAAGCTTATAGGTCTGCAAACGCACACTACTTCGGAAAGACGGCGTATTTCCATTGATTTGTGGTTGCATCTGACTTTGAATATGCAAAAAATATGGGCGTCTATATTTTTGCCTAGGTTTGAAATGTGCGCATATAAGCGCCTCCAAGGTTTTTAGCGTTATGGTACCTGCATTTAAGAAAGTTTCTAACTGTTTGATTACCACCTGTGACTTACTTTCCTTGTGGTGTGTGTGTGTGTGTGTGTGTGTGTGTCTGTGCATTAGTGTGTTGTGGTGTCTCTCTGTGGTTCGGGTGAGAGTGAAGACTGAGAGCACCGGCCGCTGTGCACCATCAGCCCTCGGTAAATGAATTAATCATGGTTTTCTGCCTCATCAAGCAGTCAGATGAACGGCACCACAGGGGCCCGGCCCCAACAGCCAATGGAGGAGCCAGTTGTTTAGTTGATGGTGGGTGGAGGGTGGTCCATGTCTCAACAAGCTAATAAACATGTCATTCGTCTGTGTCAGCGCACACCTGTGTGAAGGGGAGGTGATTAACTCCGCCCCCTGCTGGCAACCAATAATAATCTGCTTTTCCAGCACTATCACTGTGACCCTGATGCTACATCTGAAGTGCGATCCAGATTCAGTCCGGCAGTGAAGGTCATCGCCGACTCTCCACAGCATCCATGTGCTACATCTTCATCATCAGTGTTACACATCTTCATCATCAGCGTCTCACATCATCTGCGATAGATCTTCCGTGTCGGTGGCACAGATCCTCATCATCAGTGTTACACATCTTCATGCTTCTTATGGCTTATTATTTTCTGTTAATTTAGTTTGCCTGTTGTTTTATGTTACATAATATTTGATTGGCCTATGTTTACATTTTTTTGTTTGCTTTTTTATGTACTTATGTATTGTGTTTATTTACGTTACAGAGAAATGTAACCTGCTGTGCTTAGAAACAAATTGAATGCGTTCATTTGAAACAGTGTGGGTGTTTAGTAATATTGATTTTGTATACTAGGAGATGGAACTGTGGAGAATCCTCAAACACAACTACACGTGATAAGAAATGTATCATTTCATAGTCGGGATTCATGTTGCTCTGTATTTTGTTTCCACTGGCATCCACTCGCACATTCTTTGAGGGGGAAAAAAAAGACGTCCGCACAGACTCTCAGAAGATGCTCTTCAGTATCTCAACAAAACACTCCATCAGTCAAAAGCTGCTTTCTGTAGCTGCATATGAAAGTGTCCTGAGAAGAGCCTGCAGACACACAGCGTTATCAGCTCTTGCCGGTCGAGCTGCCTTCCACAAACACTGAGCTACGGCCAGAGAGAGAGAGAGAGAGAGAGAGAGAGAGAGAGAGGGGGAAACAGATTTCACACTTCCAGCTGAAGGCCTGAATCTGCATTGCAAAACACACGTGTTTGCGTCGGTGGGGGACGCGGGTACAGGCTGGCACGGCGGGCATGTGTGCCCTTGCACGCATGTGTGTGTGTGTGTGTGTGTGTGTGTGTGTGTGCGTTTGCTGGCGGCTCGTGGATTTCTCCTTCAGATGCATGACTGACGTTCCCAATGTGCTTTCAGCAGATCGAGGAAAACATGGTTCCCTGACTGACCGTGTCCCTGACATCACTGCAGGAAACACATGATACACTCTTTATATAGTTTTTTTTTTGTTTTATTTCTCTATAGATGCACGTGTTTCTCCACACACACACACACACACACACACACACACACACACACACACATACACACACAAATTAATATGACTTGCATTCAAATCAATATCACGGCATCACGGCCACCTGTGATACAGCAAACTGTAGTTATATGGGTCCCCACTTTAACCTAAATGTTTGATTTTTTTCTTAGTGGGGTCCCACCATTGACTGTTTAAAAAAAAGCTATAGAAAACACAGCATTTCGGTCTCCAATTTGTTCTAAAGGCAGACACACACACACAAACAACCACGCACACTTGATTTTGTTCTGGGAGAATAAATGAACAAAAAAATCTACAAAAATTACACAAATCTAAAGAATTTCAAGACGTCAGTGGGACCAAAACAGAAGAGGCTTTAACAAATGGAGTTGCTTATGAAAAACCTAAATACGAAAAGCAGAGTCATATGGAAGTAAAAGAGTGTGAGACGTTTCAGACGGAAACTTTCTGTCCCTGCGCGTCCCCATGAATACGCATCCTTTCACAGTGCCGTGATGCTCCTGGAGACGCTCACCTGAGCGAGGCGAAGGACGTCTCGGCCTGAAGGACTTACACGCTGAACCGTCGTGACTTCAGCTCAGATCAAACCCTCCATGCGTGACGGCAGATGTGCGACGTTAATATTTGAATGAGATGTTGCTGGGAGCATCCTAACGTTTATGGGATGTGAACGCGTCTCTCACGGGAAGCGGCATCATGGCCGCCGTGTCACATGACCTGACTCGTCTGGGCACGTCTCTGTGATTCCGCTGCTGCTGTCAGAACCAATTACAAGTGGCGAATCACTTCACATTCACTTTGTTGACGTTAAGACAGTTAGTGTGTGTGTGTGTGTGTGTGTGTGTGTGTGTGTGTGTGTGTGTGTGTGTGTGTGTGTGTGTGTGTGAACGTCAGGTCTTAATGAAGAAACAGTCATTAACGTATTAACAGGTTGTGGGTTCGATTACAAAGAATAGAAGGAACGTGGACAAACTAAATTTAATAAAAGTGTCTAATAAAGGTGAAGGCAAACATAATTTTACCAACATTACCAAAACTCTACTGCTCAAGGATGTTTTTTCATCGTTCACTTTGGATTTCAAAAGTGTGTTTGTCAGTGTGACCACTAGGGGCCGTATCAAAACTATGCTCAGCATTTAAATATCCAGTGAAGTCACACACACAAAACCTGGAGCAGTGGGCAGCCAAATGACGTAAAGACAACCAAGTAAACTAACACCAAGTAAAGTCAACCAAGTAAAGAAAAGTACAGTCAATTAAGTAAAGCAAAGTAAAGACAACCAAGTAAAGTAAAATAAAGTCAACCAAGTAAAGAAAAGTACAGTCAATTAAGCAAAGTAAAGTAAAGACAACCAAGTAAAGAAAAGTACAGTCAATTAAGCAAAGTAAAATAAAGTCAACCAAGTAAAGAAAAGTAAAGTAAATTCCAACAATTAAAGTAAAGTCAACCAAGTGAAATAAAGTCAGCCAAGTAAAGTTAAGTCAAACAAGTAAGTAAAGTCAACCAAGAAAAATAAAGTCAACCAAGTAAAGTGAAATAAAGTCAACCAAGTAAAGTAAAGACAACCAAGAAAAATAAATGTGGGGGTAAGGGAGTTCCCAAATATTACGTCACATGGCGCGGGGGGCGGCGGGATTGTCACGTGATTTCAGTCACATCCAAAAACATAGATAGGTTTTGTTACAGAGACACAAACGGTACATGGTTTGTAATGCACGAGCGCACCTGACTTGTGTGTGTGTGTGCGCGCACCTCATCTCAGCAGCGTGTGCGCACTTATGCGAAGTCAAAATAATGTGTCTTTATGTAGTCCGGACTAAACAAGAACTTGCACTTAAGCGGAGATTGCACTTATCAGATGTTGCACTTAACCGAAGCGATTTCCCTGTCTTTTGAATGAGATTAAAAACGGGACCGAAGACTGACATGCAGTTAAACAGATCTTGCACTTAAGTGAAGTGTACAAACGCAGAGTCGACCGTACTAGTTAGAGCCAGCCAGTTGTCTTTCATTATCTGGCATGTTATCGGAAGAAATATGGACTCAGAAAGAATATCACAAGCGGACAGTGTACCGTACGTACTAGAGAGAAGCTGGTCAAGAAGACCTCTTAGATATCAGTATATCTGGAGAAGGCAGAGAATTCTATCGACAACTGCCTTGGTCTGAGCCAGACAATATCACAATCACTCTGCAGCATTTGCATTTCAGTCAAAGACACAGAAAACACTCGGAATACATTTGGGAAAAAATGATCATAAGATGAAAAAAACGGGGGAAAAATGATATAAATTCATTCTTAGAGGGGGTTCGTGTCCTCAAAGACACTCAGTTCTTAAACCCACCGGACTGGGATTTGAGCCTGCAGCTTTTTGGACACATGCCAACTCCCCACCACAACTGTCACACAACAAATACACCGTAATTACGCGAATATAAGACGCCCGGGATTATAAGCAGCCCCATGATTTTTCAGGCACCAAAAAACAAACAAAAAAACTCCCTTTTTTACGTTTCTGATTCAATTATGTTAATATTCTCTTAAAAATACTATGCTTATTTAACAAACCTAAGTTGTGATTCGTATCATTTTGATATCAAAATAGACAACAAAAGTTGATTTAGTGGTCAGGACTTCATTTCCCAAGATTCTTTGCCTTCCAATCACACTCCAATCAGAAGGATTATTATCTCCTGTGCAGCAACCGAGTGTTTTGATTGTGTCTACCCACCATTGTTTAACATTATATACACGCACACGCACGCCGCTCCAAAATAGGCGACATGTTTTCGTTTATTTTTGATTGTGATGACTTGAAATACTGAAAAATGTAGGCTTTTGTTTACGTTCATATTTGAAATTGGCGATTAAAAGCAGTGTCGAAAATGTAAAAAAAAAAAAATTCACCTTATTCACGTGAATACGGTACATGCTGTACATGTAATACATTGTGTGTGTGTGTGTGTGTGTGTGTGTGTGTGTGTGTGTGTCGCTCCAGTGCCAGAGACGTGTGGTTTAGTTAGTTCCAGTCGTTGGTTCCCCACACACCACAGATGATTTTGGCTCCGGCCAAACTTAACAGAACTCCGGGCAAAGGCGTTTCCCGAGAGCCCAGTCGTTCCCGTCTCACCCAGGTGAAATCAGCCTGACGGGCTCTTAATTAACGTTTTCCCACAGCCCAAGTGAGTCCGGGACCCTGCCAAGCTATTCAAAGTCAGAGAGGAAGTGTTTTATTTTTTGATTCCCTTGACGACGGCAACAGGAGCCCGTGTCACTGGATCCGCTCGGCGGGTTCCGGTGCTGAGAGGCAGAATGGACACGTCTGAAGGTGTTTATGGCAAACAGGAAACGCATCTGCTGCTGGAGGAAACACGGTGTGCGGCTCCTCCGCTCTTTATTACTCAAACAGGTGTGTCGCGGCGGCGCCAAAGAGCCAAGACCACCGCGTGGACAGCGCCAGGCCACTCACTGCCCACGTTTGACTGGCAAGGCACGTTTTAGTCTGTTGATATCGGAACTGTAACCGTGTTAGCACACACACACACACACACACACATATTATATGGTGACCTTGAGGTTTATAAAGGCGCCGTATACATTAATGCACAACTGTTGTGCACAAAACAGCTCGAGAAAAGCAGAAATATTACCACTTATTATTATTATTATTATTTCACACACACACACACACACACACACACACACATACACTGAAAGAACTGGAGGCTTCATCCTAATATTATAAGTCAGATGTTTCATCTCACCGAGGCGGTGCACGTCTCTCTCGTGAGGCAATTGTCTCGAAAACGGATCCGTGATTAATGCAAGGAGGCAGAAACCAGCGTTAAGAGTTCAACACGTGGTTTATTTGGCGTCCAATGCATCAGTGAAGGAACAGTCAGGAAGTACTAACTGTTATACGCTATATTACGTCATTTATCGTGTTACTATCGGCAGGCGGTGAGATTCGTCATAGGATTGGATAGACAGATAGATAGACACAAACAATGACCGGTAACAGGTCTCCGTCCGGCCTCCACGAGGATCAAGAGAATGATTATTAAACACCTAAATACAATTTACAATTTAGTTCAAGTTCGTCATGTCCTTGCTCATCCGATATTATGACATAAAGAGCTCAAGAGGCTGGAGAAAATACGTAGGAATTATGAACGGACATCGCACCGCACACACTAAGGAAGGAACAGGTCAAAACGAACCTTAGATACAGTCACAAATAGCTATAGTCACATAACAATTCGCTTTAAGACGATCAAGCAATAACTACAAATTATAGTTTACTAAAAATATAGATTTGAATACAACTTGATTATAACATACACATTGTATGGTGACCTTGAGGTTCATAATGGCATGGTGCCATACAAATAATACATTATTATTACACACAAATGCATTATTATTATTATTATTATTAATAATAATATTATTATTATTATTATTATTATTATTATTATTATTATTGCACACACACACACACCCAAACACAAGCTAACGTGTGCACTAGATAAAACACATACACTCATGCAACAACTCTCTCATGCGGACCAATACACACACACACACACACACACACACACACACACACACACACATACTCTTTCTCCCTCAAACGCATTCTCACACATACATCAAACAACAATTCTCTCTCTCACACACACACACACACACACACACACACAAACTAATATAAAAACTTTTATCTTCCTCTCACACAAACACAGTCTCAAACACGTTTTCCAAACTCAAACACTCACACACAAAAACCCCAACATCGACTTACCAAACACACACACAGACACACACACACACACACACACACACACACACACACACACACACACACACAGTGTAAGTGTTTCCTTCTTTACTGTTAATGTTACGCAGCAGCTGGATCTGGCTTCTCTCACACACACACACACACTCTCTCTAGTGAAGACCTGCAGATGTTCTGATGAGTCGGTGCAAGTCAGACGTCTACCATCCAGTTTAAGGCGTCTGCGTGTTCCATCCTCCTGCAGACGCGTGGGCCGAGGCTCCGGTTTCCTGTCCGTCGCTGCTTCCTCTGCCAGTGGAGGAGAACAGCTGCTTCAGTCAAGATGGATTCTCTCAGCCAGCACCGGCTCTTCTCAGAGCAGGACTTTTATTTTGTAAAATAAACACGTGTCCAAGTGGTATAAGATCACTTGTAATATCACAGTATCTTTTTTATAACGGTGTTGGGTATAACGCAATATACAGTAACGCATTAGTGATTTTTCACTGATAAAAGTAATGTAACAAATTACTATTCATTTTAGGTCATAAAAGCAAAAAGTACGATTGTGGGCGACTTGAAAAATTCTCAAGAAAAAATAAGTATGAAGGTATATATCTTATAAGTAAAAAGAAAAAAATACATTCCAATAATAAAAAAAACTAAATGAATAAAAAAAAGACTTAAATCAAGTAAAATTTTTACTTGGTAAGACGGCTTGAAGCAAGTCTTATTTTCTTAAGATTTTCAAATTATTTTATTCCAAATTATTCTTTCACTCTTAATTCAAAATAGTTCATTTATCTTTTGTGGGGGAAAAAAACGAGATTTGTTGTGTAATTTCAAAAGTTTTTAAAAGTTGCAGAATGTGTTTTTTTTTTTTTCAGGAATTTTGATTCTTACCCAAACGGTTACATTTTCTATGGATAACTTAATTTTTTTAATATAATAATTTATAGATTGTAACTATGTAATATTTTAGTAGCATGTTATTTTGAACACAAATGAACAATGGACATTTTTCTTCTTTAAAGACTATTTTCCCTAATTCCATGTTGGTCTGGAACTAAGAAAAGCGCTATATAAATACTATATAAATACTAAAAACTTGAACTTGAACTTTTAAATTGTTCGTTCTTTGAAGGTTTATAAAAAATTTAAAGAGAATCTAGTCAAGTTATATATTCAGTAACTAAGTTACTTTTCAGACACTTTTCAGAGTATTTTAATTAGATAATTGTAAAGAAATTAGTAATTATCTACTTTTTTAAAAAGAAACTTAGCCAACACGGCTTACAGCACAAAACAAATACACAGCGTGAGTAAATCCTCCCTTACCGGTCACGGCCTTTGTGCTCCATTGTAATCCACGACTGGGGAAGTTCTCGTACTTGGCTCATCGTTCGCTCAGGAGAAACACACTCCAGGAGAGTATTTCTCCGCTCTTGTTAAGACATTAAACATTTGGAATCGGAGCAAAAATCTATTGCAACTTTTCTGAAAGGTCCTTCTCGCTGTGATGAATCAAACCCATCGATTTGGTTTTGGAGAAACCGAATGAGGAATGTGGAACGTTTTGCACTCAGGCCCGTAGAGACGAGATCTGTGTTTGCACTTTTATCAAATTAATCAAGCTTTTAAAAGCAGTGGAGCGAAAAGCCACGTGCACGTCTTTGATTGAGATGCGTTTATAAGTGAAGAGTGTCCTGGGGAACGACTGTTATTTGAGGAGCTACAGCACTGTTTTCCTAATGAGATATGGAGATGAAGCTTTTAAAGTTCTTCAGGCTTTTATTATTCTAACTAGAGAATCATTTGCCTCCTTGTGTCTTGTAATTTTGTTGAATCACTATCTCGCTGGAGAAGTGATGGGGACGAGCTGGAGGAGAGCCAACAGATACAGACTTACTGACACCACGGAAGTAAAAGTTTCAGTCCAAGCTTTTCTCTTCTCCATCAGATCATCTGGACACTTTAAGTGCGACTAATGAAATATATACGTATATATTGATATATCCTTCAAAACGAATTAAAAATGCATATATATATACACGTATATATATGCAGAATAGGAATTCTGGAAAAGGTAGTTTTCAGTACTGCTGGGGTTCAGCTGCCTGTGGTGTAAAGTACTTGAATAAATGGACTTTGTTTGTATTTTTGGCTACTGTACTTGTACCAAAAATAGGAGCTACTTTTACTTTTACTCTTTACTCCACTACAGTTCAATGGACACTTACTCGTTACATTGTGGGCAGCAAACCGGCATCTTTTTTTGCAGCGGTTAATTTCTTGGAAGGGCGAGGCGATGTCACCATCTGCAGGATGCTGAAGGTACTTTCTTTTTTTTTTAATGTTTCTTGGTGTATTTTTGTAGCCTGAATTCAGTACGAGTAAAATACTTAAGTTCCTTTAAAACTGAATACTTTGGACTTTTACTCATGGCTTTTTGGAATTGGTGAACTTAGTCTTCTTGGAATTACTTGTAGCTTGTAATCAAGTCATTTTTGCAGGAAGGTATCCGTACTTTTACTCAAGTATTTTTCAGAACACTTCTGATCTGGCGAGATGCACGTGATAAATGCTATTACTCGTCATAATGAGGCAGATACTGTATGTGTCTGGACTATGGAGGCAGAGGGATGGATGTAGGGATGAAGCGATGGAGAGAGGGTTAATGCGGCCTGATCCCCTCGGAGACTTCTGGCTTCAGCAGAGCCACGAGCAGCCAGGCCAAATCCAGCAAGACTTGAAAGACGCTAGCAGGGTAATTTGAGCTAACGACTTAACGCTGAGCTATGGCCTGACCCGCGCACGGCTACACCCGCCACCGGCTCAGCGCGGCCCTGTAAACCGCTACGACTAAACCGTCTCGCTCAACACTCACACTTGTTTCGGCCCTTTAGCACATTAGCATTCCTGCTTTACACAACAGTAATTAGCATGGATACTGCTAAGGCATTCAGAAGAAGAAAAAAAACCTTCCTCTCTTATAAAACAAATGTTCTGAAATGGAGAAAATACTTGAAGACCACAAATTTTGAAATTAAGCTTTTCAATGGAAAAAAACCACACAGACACCTACACACACACACACACACACACACACACACACACACACAATAAAATGCAACAATCTTCTGTATTTTACATCTTCACACATGCGCTTTGAGACAGTAGAAATTGTGAAATGTGCCTTACAAATGCACTGAACTTGAACAATCTACAATTATAATTAAATAATTATAAATAAATACAATATATACATATATGTATATATATACACACACAAATATGTATATGTGTGTATATCTACACACACACTATGTTGTGAATACAGAAAAATGTTGTAGAGAAATTTAAGGTATATACATAAATATATATATATATATATATATATATATATATATATAAACAAAAAATATACACATACTCACACACGCACACACATTTAAGTATCATTCTGTAACAATTGTTGAACTGTGCAAGAAGAGAAATAATTTCCCGGGCTCGTGTCTAAACGTGCCTGTAATCTCATATGTATTCATTTTATTTTTAATGAAGTATCAAGGTCAGTCACAGAAAGATAGAGTTTCCTCACTAA
>MU204346.1:295975-312948 GCA_017309775.1 Paedocypris sp. Pulau Singkep | reverse complement strand
TCATTTATTTATTTCACTAATTACTGACAGTTTGCCATTTGCGCGCGACTTTATTTACCGTGTTTGTAAAAACAAAACAAAAAACGCCTTATAGAACAGAAACGGCTCCGTCTCGGCTGAGATCATAACTGCCAAATCAATTTCAGTATACACAGATGATGCGGATTTCCACACTAACTGGCGAATGTGTAACTGCATAACAAATAAAAATAAAATGTACAAGTGTGAAATTACACAAACACATAGTTGCTTAATTACACGCTACATCGGCAATAATATAGATAGTGGTACCCAAATATTATTATTTTCATAAAGCTAATTTTATAACAAAAAAATACAATAGTTTTCACGTAATTATTATATCAATGTTTTTTTACTAGCAGCTTCCTTTTGAGACTAATTTGTGTGCAGGGTTTCCGGTTACGCATCACAATTAAATGATGGAATTCTGCTGCTGACGCGTCTGTTTGAGTGACGTGTCGAGACGCATGTGTTTAGCTTTACAGAATGTGAACGTATGGACGAGACTGTGGTGAGGTGGCGGGATGTTGAGCCCACCCGAGCCGGTGCGAGGTGAGCCCCCTATACCGCTCATCATCATCATCATCATCATCATCATCATCATCATCACCATCATCATAATCATCATCAGCAGCAGCAGCTTAATTTCTTGTTCTCTGTTCATCCTACACGAAGTACAACATTCAGTGTTACATGAAAACGACACACTATTCTCCTTTAACACAATCTGAGGTCAAAACAGTGTTTTATTTACAAAAAAAATGTTTTATTTACCAAATGTAAATTAATTTAGCAATGAAAATTGTAAAAAAGGAAGTAGAGCAATCTTCTTTGCATATCTGTAAAACACACACACGCACACGCACACACACACGCACACATAATAATATAAATAATATTTGTAGAAAATAATTAAGATACTGTTAATAATAATAATAATAATAACAATAATAATAATAATAATAATAATAATAATAATAATAATAATGAAACAATACGACTTGTTGAAAATCAAAGTCATTCTTAATCTCAAAGGCAAAGCAGAAAACGTTATAATATATTGTTCTATTAATACGCGCGCGCGCGCGTGTGTGTGTAATTGTACTTTATGTAATTAACTTGTATATCGCACCACATTTTGCACATGAAATTAATGCATCGGAACAGACAGGATGTTTAAATGTAAACACGTGTATTGCTCAAGTATTATAATTATTTGAAAAAAGCTGCGCCATAATGGAATATGTCACCATTTAAATATTTTCCGACGAAACAGAGCCTTTGTGTTGCTTTTACTGAGCAGCAATTATCCGTAAAGCCGCTAAAGCTGCGACGCACAGCAGGGGGCAGTAGGTTAACTATGTTAACTCTCCCGCTCTCTCTCTCTCTCTCTCTCTCTCTCTCTCTCTCTCTCTCTCTCTCTCTCTCTCTATCTCTATACGCACGCACATATAGAGCACGCACGCGCGCACACACACACACACACACACACACACACACACACACATTGTATGGCATGCCTCTTCGGCTTTGTACATTGTAATAAATATAATTATATTCTAACAGTAAGAAGTTGTGAATTGCTTTCTTTTTAAAATAAAACTTATTTTATAACAGAAAATTATCTCTATCTCTATATAAAAAAAAATGTAATATGGTGTATTGAAAAATATATACATACACTGTGAGCATCCCTGTCCAAGACTTTGCCCTTGTCACTGCTTGGTGAAGCACATGTTTCCCCATTGTTATCCCCGCCCTCTTGTAACCTGATTTGCATAATATTGATCAAGTAATCACACTTGTTTTGTTGGTTACCCCCCTCCTGTGCTTTCACTGCTAACTAGTCAAGAGCAGTTGGTTAATGTCCTTGCTCTTAATGACTTGATTTTAAAGTCTTTAAAAGGTGTGTGTTTTTGATTTTTTTGTTTAGGCTGTCAAAATGAAAGTCCTACTTTTCTTGCTCCACCTCATTAATTAAGTCATTTTATTTGCTTGTTAGTAAAAACTATCTGCATTATTGCTCATAAACTTTCTATAAACAGAGAGAAAAATATAGGTATTAAACGTTGAGAGGGAAACTTTGATAAAGATTAAAAAGTTTAGCATTTGAGGGGAAAATTTAGATTTAGAAAGAGAGGAAGATAAAGAGACTGAGGGCGAGAGACACGCAGATCCAGAGTGAGAGAGGGACAGAGAGAGATAGAGATAGAGAGTGAGCGAGAGACCGACATAGAGAGAGTCAAAAAGAGAGAAAGTCAGAGATACAGAAAGAGAGAGAGAGAGAGAGAGTGACATAGAGAGCGAGAGACAGGAAGAGAGTGTGACAGAGAGAGTGAATGAGAGAGAAAGAGAACTAGACTGAGAGAGAGAGAGAGCGAGAAAGAGAGACAGAGATAGACAGACAGACAGAAAGAGAGAGAGAGAGAGAGTGAGTGAGTGAGTGAGTGAGAGAGAGAGAAAGAGAGGGGGGGCAGAAAGAGAGAGCGACAGAGAGAGTGAGGGAGTGAGAGAGAATGAGAGACAGAGAGAGTTAGAGAGATAGACAGAGAGTGAGTGAGAGAGAGAGAAAGAGAGAGTTCACGTTTATTTATATAGCGCTTTTCTTAGTTCAAGACCAACACAAAGACACTATTAAAAACGCGGCGGCAACTCCTCCTCTGGCGTGGACGTTGGGTTGTGGATCACTCAGGACCTCGGCAGGGGAGTGAAATAAGCAAGAGCAAAAGCTATTAGGACTTTGAAGGGTGATGCTATGGTGAGGTTCGGTTCCGGGTTTCTACATACTGCAGCCTTCCTATTTGTTGATATTAGTCACTGACTATTTTGTTATTACAGTTTTAAATATGTGTCATTGAAGAGATGTGTTTTTAATCTAGATTTAAACTGTCACAGTTAACGACTGTCACCGGGACGAGGCAAGGTGGATCCACTTGCGCTTCGAGGACGAGATCACAGGAGCATGAAGGGTTACATTTTTTGGATTTTTGGATCCAAAAAAAGGGTTTTTTCAACAAGGAACATGAACGTGGACATGAACAAGACTCTACGAGTGACAGGACACACTGCAACAAACCAACAACAGGACAATGACTGGATGAACTTAAATACATGGGATAATAACCAATAATCGAAACACCTGAGTTACCATAGATCGCAATAGCATGTGGATAAAACAAGATGGCGGCAACACGGTTAACTTTCAACATAAAAGTCTGTGAACATTTCAACATAAAAGTTCTGACCGGCTTTAAGCCGGGATCTATGACATTACCCCTCCCTCTGGAGGGGAGAGACAGGTAATGTTTGCGCTGCAAAGTTCTGGAGGACAGCCGGGTGGATCGCTGCGAGGTTCCGGGGGGCGTGGCTTGACGCGACCTGGGAGTGGCTTGACTGGAGCGAGGCGTGGGTTGACTAGAGGGAGGCGTGGCTTGACTGGAGGGAGGCGTGGCTTGACTGGAGTGAGGCATGGCTTGACTGGAGTGAGGCGTGGCTTGACTGGAGTGAGGCGTGGCTTGACTGGAGTGAGGAGTGGGTTGACTAGAGCGAGGCGTGGCTTGACTGGAGCGAGGCGTGGCTTGACAGGAGTGAGGCGTGGCTTTACTGGAGCGAGGCCTGGCAGGGTTGGAGCAAAGCATGGCTCAAAAACGTGCACGGCATCAGATGCACACACCGGCTCTGTAACATGCATGACGTCGGAAGCGGACACCGGCTCAGGAACATACATGACTTCAACTGCATACGATGGATCAGGAACAATAAACGTTTTATCCGGGCTTGTGCCGATAGAGGCGACCTTTTGCAACAAAATGCCCAACCTCTTTTCCTGTATGTGTTCCCATCACGGCGACACGGTGAACTTCCAACATAAAAGATTATCCTTAAAAGTCTGTGAACATTTCAACATAAAAGTTCTGACCGGATTCTGATTCGCGATTCTGGTGATGAGAATTCATTTACATGTACAAAATGGAAATGATCGGACAGGTACCACTTAAACATCCAAAAACGCGTCCAAAAACCCCAAAATAGTTTTCAAGGCAATCTATTAATATATTGTGGTCTATAGTGTCAATCGCGGCACTAATATCCAGCAGAACTAATAATTAAATGTTTCCTTAATCCGAGGCCAGTACGAGATAATTTGTAACTCTAATCAGCACTGTTTTTGTACTATGGTTTTGGTCCAAAACCTGATTGAAACTTTTCAAATTTTTCATTCTGAGAGAGAGGGGGGGAGATAGAGAGAGCGACAGAGAGAGAGGAAGAGAAAGAGAGAGAGACTGAAAAAGAAAGAGAGAGAGAAAGAAAAAGAGAGAGAGAGACAGAAAGAGAAAGAGAGAGAGACAGAAAGAGAGAGAGAGAGAAAGAAAGAGAGAGTGCTCACACTGGAGCAGAGGAATACTGTGTTGTGGGTCTGTGTGTGTTTGTCAGGGGACGCATGTGGAGAGCAACGCTGTTCACACACGCTTTCGACATGTTGTTCCACTCTTCACACTTTAGAAAGAAATCTAGACAACACTCAGATCATGTGACCGTGACATCAAATCCCACATAGCACACACACACACACATGCATGCACACACACTAACACACTTGATGATAATGTAAAAATAATGTACAAATTATCAGTGCTGTCAAAAGTAGTCACTATCATTACTTAATTAGACGTAGAAATACTAGAGTTAAAAAGTACTTCTGTGGAAGTAAAAGTAACATGCCCAATGTTTTACTAAAGTAAAAGTACTGTTACTAATACTGATAAAACTACTTTTAAGTAAAACAGTAAAAGTAATGCAAGAACGAAATGCCATTATAGAACTATATTGTTATATTAAAATGTTGTTTTATATAATTACATTCACAAATATATATTTTTTTTTACAAAAGAACCATATGTGCGCACTACTAAGCATTGGCGTGTTTCAGACTGGATATATTACTAGTATTGTAATAGTGAATATATTAAGAATATAATAATGAGTATTTGTAGGGCGCTTTTCACAGTTTAACTGTCTCAAAGCGCACATGTAAATACGTAAGGGAAGTGTTGTTTTTTATTCAATTTGTCGTCTGGATTGTTGCTGTTAACTAAGTGGCTGCGGTTATGACAAGACAAAGACCAGCGAGCAAGCACAAACGCAACAGTGGCCAGGTAAAAAAAACTTCTTTAACGAGGAAAAACCCTGGGAAGAACCCAGCTCACTGGTGCCAGTCTCCTCCGGCATTCTAACACTAGTGCGTTGGTTGTTCAGCGTCATTTTTAAGGATGATTCTGGAACGAGGTTTCCCTCCTGAGTGGGGAAAGAGGCAGCTCCACTTCTCCTCGCCAACAGCGTCATCAGGTCCACAGAGGTCGAGGAAGCTAGGAGATTCCGGTCGTACGACACCTGGCGCTCAGGAGAGGAGGAGGGGGGGGGTACAAGGCAATTAGAATAACTTCAAGTACTATAGATTTTGACAATTTTCTGAAGGTGCAGGTGTAATTCGGTTCCGAGCACTAACTAGGCAGCTTTTCTATAGGATATATTATTATTTTCTGTAAGTTATTATAACAGGTCAATATATGCTTCGTTGAAGAGACGCGTCTTCAGTCTAGACTTAAATTGACTCACTGATTCTGAGTCTCGAATTGGACTAGGCAGAGCATTCCATAGCTTGGGTGCCAGGTATGAAAAGGATCTTCCTCCCTGGTAGATTTTAGAGATTTGCGGTATTATAAGCTGGCCGGTGCGGTGGTAGCTGAAGCCGGAAAGTAGCACAGTTGATTAGACGGATGATGCGGTATGGACCGATGTACCCCAGGCTCAGCTTTTTGCACGGCAGTCGGAGGCGGATGTTACGGGTGGCCATCCAGACCTTTTGTCGTGGACGAAAGAGTGGCGCCGTCCTGCGTCTCCGGTTGGCCTGATGTTGAGCTCTCCGACTGGCCGGCTGGAGGTGGCGATGAGCTGAGCCCCATACCCTCTCGCTCGCTCTGAACCAGACTGTGATGGTGAACTCCCAGACAGCGGAAGAAGGCCCTCCAGACCCGGGAGACAAACTGCGGACCTTGATCTGAAACTATGTCCTCGGGGATGCCATGGTTTCGGAACACCTGTTGGAACAGTACTTTAGCGGCTGACATTGCCGTAGGAAGACCTTTGAGTGGGATCAGTTTGCAGGCATTCGAGAATCGATAAACCAAGACGAAGACAGAGATGCACCCATCTGATCTGCGAAGATCGGCTACAAAATCGACGGCCACGTGGGACCACGGCTGAATTGGGATTGGCAGAAGCATCAGTTCTCGCATCCCCGCACGAAGGTCTCTATGTCCCGAGTCATGGAGGGCCCCCAGTAGTGAGGGTGTTGGAGCGAGAGGGTACGCGAGGTGCCAGGGTGCTCAGGTCCAAGAGAGGTGTGCGTTGCCTCGACTAGGGGTTGACGAAAATCCACAGGGACATATTGACGGTCCGGTGGGCAGCCAGGTGGGCGTGATTCAGCGTTAGCTGCATTACGGATCCAAGAATCCGGGCTCCACTGAATCTGGCTCACCAGAAGACTCTTGGGGAGAAAGGTCTCGTCAGCCTTGCAGGTAGCGTCGAGGGGCTCTCCCATCTGAGAGAGTGCGTCGGCCTTTCCATTCTGAGATCCTGGACGAAAAGAGACGGAGAACCGAAAGCAAGCAAAAAATATGGCCCACCTTGCTTGCTGGGAGTTGAGACGTTTCGCCTCCTTTAGGTATTGCAAGTTCTTGTGGTCCGTGAGTACAGTAAACGGAAACTTCATCCCCTCCAGCCAATGGCTCCATTCTTCTAAAGCCAACTTAATGGCCAGCCGCTCTCGGTCCCCCACGTTGTACCTTTGCTCTGCCGGACTCAGAAGGCACACGGGTGCACCCCAGACCCCTTTTCCCCACGTTGAGAGAGGATTGCACCGACGCCGTGACAGGATGCGTCGACCTCCACTAGGAAAGGCCGTTCTGTGTCCGGGTGAACGAGGCCAGGAGCTGAAGTGAAAGCAGTCTTGAGGCGCTGAAAGGCCATTTCCGCATTTGCATTCCAGTTGAGGTGCCGGGGATGATTTCTAAGGAGGTTAGTGAGTGGCGCAGACACATGACTGAAATGAATGATGAAACGGCGATAGAAATTGGCAATCCCTAGGAAACATTGTAGCTCCCGAATGGATGTGGGTTTGGGCCAATCTCGGACAACTTGCACCTTCTCGCTGTTCATTTGTAGCTGGCGCGGAGATATGACGTAGCCCAGGAAACACGTAGAGGTCACGTAGAACTCACACTTCTTCAGCTTCAGGAAGAGATTGTGTTGCCGAAGGCGCTCGAAGACTGCTGAGACGTGACAGACGTGGGTGACCGGGTCTGGGGAGAAAATCAGAAAGTCATCTAGGTAGATTAGGAGGAACTGGTTGAGGAAGTCCGGGAAGATCTCGTTCATGAACGACTGGGAAGAGCTGTCGCGAAGAGCGAAGGAGCGTTGGAGAGCCCGAAGGGCATCACTAAATATTCGTAATGGCCCTCCGGCGTGATAAAGGCCGTCTTCTATTCGTCGCACTTCTTAATGCGGATGAGATTATATGCGTTACGGAGATCGAGCTTAGTGAATACGTTGGCACCTGGTAGTTGTTCCAATGTAGCTGGGACAAGGGGGTAGGCAGGGGGTAGCGAAACTTGCGAGTTCCCTCGTTCAGCTGACGTAGTCAATACAGTCCTCCATCCTTTTTGGCCGTGAAGAAGAAACTGGAGGCAGCTGGAGAGGTCGAGGGCCGAATGAACCCCTGGTCGAGACTTTCCTGGATGTAGGCCCGCATGGCTGCCTGTTCAGGGAGGGATAAAGGGTAGATTCTCCCATCCGGGAGTTTGGCACCTGGCAACAGCTCGATGGCACAGTCGTAGGACCGGTTGGGAGGCAGCCTGGTAGCCGACCGAGGGTTCAACAGATCCATGTACAGAGTGTACTGAGGTGGTAGCCGACGATCACAGCTGGTAGTACCCACAGCGCAGATGGAGGACGTCCGGAGAGCTGCTGCGGGACGAGGAATGATGGTGGTTACGCACCGGTTCTGGCACAGTGGACCCTACTGGAGGACCTCCCCGGTGACCCAGTTGATGTTGGGTTGGTGAAGCCGGAGCCACGGGATCCCTAATTCAAGCTCAAGAGATTCTGGTAACACCATAAATTGTATTTCTTCAGAGTGAAGAAGACCCACACGAAGCCTGAGCTTGGGGGATTGAGACCGGATCTGCCCATCAAACAGAGGTTTACTTTGGATGGAGTGAATAGTCACAGACTTCAACAGAGGCGAAGACACTTTAGGATTGGGTAAATGTTCACATACCGGTTTCTGGGGAGGTTGCACAGGGCAATCGGAGCGAGTGACGGAGCAACCGGAGATGGTGAAGACCCGGATGGAATTGTAACAGTAACGAAGTAGTATTACGAAGTAGTATTTTCTTAAGAAAGCTAAGTAGTATTACTTCGTTACTTGACACCTCTGCAAATTACTCCATTTCTAGTTACAAGTCACCAATTCCAAGAAGACTTGAGTAAAAATTGTAAAGTATTGAATTTTAAAAGAACCTACGTATTTTACTTGTAGTGAAATTAGATCACCAATAAATGTGAAAAGCAAGACAATTTTTATTTTATTTCCTATTATATCACCTCATCTGCCAAGAAATTAACTGCAGTAGTAAAAAATTCCGACTTGTCGCGCACAATCCCAATGTAACGAGTAACGGTAAGTGTTCAATGTAGTGGAGTAGAGAGTACAGATACTCAATCAAAAATGTAGTCAAGTAGAAGAGTAAAAGTCGCTTATATTTTTTATACTCAGTACAAGTACAAAGTAGCAATAAATACTTAACTAACAGTAATGCAACAACAAAATTACTTAAGTAAAGTTACTAGCAATACTTAAGTAAAGTGTGGAGTTTTTCACTCAAGTACTTCACACCACTGAAACATAGTCAAACGTGTTTCCAGACGCGGGCACACATAATCAGCTCTCGGGCTTCCACTGCCGCGTGGTGACGTCCCGCCGGATCCCAGCCAATCAGAGAAAGAGACGGCGGATGACCACAGAGACTCCCGGGTTGAGCTGTAACCCGGCGGCGAGGGATCGAGTTGCCTGCTGACAGCCGGTGTCAGTGGTCTTTGTAAGGGTCTGATAGGGTTACGGCGGCTAATCCGCGCTGACCTCGCCGCGCTCCTGCTCGAGGACGCTTTGTTACAGTTGGGACGACGGAAAAGGAATGAGAATCTTGACATATAAGCGCCATCACAGGCCCAGCTCGGCCTCTTTTGTGGCGTTATCGGGTTGCATGTCTGCAACTGCAAATAAACAATGTTTGAGCAGGAGTGAGGTGACATTTAAAGTGGCTCGGAAACGCAGCGTTTGGAGCGGCGGGTTCAGAAGGTCGGGCCGAGAGACGAGTGAGCCTCCACGACTTAAAAGAAAAGCTGCGCTGTGAAATGTTTGTAAAAAAAACGAGCGAAAAAAAAAACACGCAAACGGCAAGTAAAATGCCAAATGCTGGCGTGAGCTGCGGAGACGGAACTTTGAAGTGGAGAATGCCACGCACGCACACTAACGTAAACAGTAACACACACACAAATGTGACCACAGGTCTCACCTTTGGCATAAAAACCAATCGCTTTGGAACCTAGTGTAGAGTAAGTACAGTAAATCTACTCACTCTCCCGCAGAGGTGTAAAGTACTTGAGTAAATTGACTTTGTTTCTTTACGTAAGTATGTTTTTTGCTACTATGTACTTGTACTGGTATCAAATATAAAAGTAACTTTTACTCTCTACTCCACTACATTCATGATTGTGTATCTGTACTCTATACTCCACTACATTTGAATGGACACTTGCCATTACTCGTTAGATTTTATTATATGGCATATCGATTTATATATGTGGCATTGATTTATATTGCGTTTAATCTCTTGAGGGAACGAGGCGATGTCGCCATCTGTAGGGAGCTGAATGTACTGTATGCTATTTTGCAGCTAAGTCACGCAAACGTGAATTAGAGGTGTGAATGTATTTTACTAATTTTATTATATCATATTTAATTAACTAATCTGAATTTTATATGACTGGTTTTTTTAATTTCTGTTTGATTGGGACTGACTTTCTGTTCTTTTTATCTACTTAGTTCTACCATTTTTAAAACATTGAGGTGTTAAATTTTGTTTCTGTATTAGAAAAAATGAATGAATGGTGTGAAGTACACTCATGAATGGAGTTTGTTTTCACATTTCTTGGTGGTTTTTTTTTTTACCTAAATTCGGTGCAAGTAAAACGCTTACGTTCTTTTAAAATTAGATACTGTTTTGTTATTGAGTTTTGTTGAATAGATAATTTGTACAATATGTATCTGTACTTTTACTCAAGTATGGCTGTCTGGTACTCTACAAGTCACTCCAAACCAGTAACAAAACCACAATAATTTATTTTATTATATGATTAACTGAATAATGATTGTTATTTCACAGTTTTTCCCGAAGTTTAAACTCTGCAACTAACGCAAAGGTTTGTGCTGCTGTTTAAAAGTCTAGACAAAGCGTATCTCCGGTTCCGAGTCATTAAACCAGGTTTAAACGGGTAATACATGTAGTGTATACTGGAAAACTTTAATTTCACAGTGTTAACGTTAAAACATTGGAAAGCAACATCAGAGAAAGACCCAACCAAACGAAACAAATGAACTAGTCCTATGGAAAATAAACCAATTATTTGAAAAATTGTAAATTACAACAGTCCCGAATTGTTCAAAATCAGATAAAGATGTTGCCTTATAGAAAGAGAGAGAGAGAGAGAGAGAGAGAGAGAGAGAGTGCAGCAGAGAGAAAGAAAGGGAGATAGATAGAGAGAGATGGAGAGACAGTCAGACAGATTGGCAAACAGAGAGACAGAGAGAGAGAGAAAGGGAAAAGAGAGAGGGGGGTGCGTGAGTAAAACAGAAAGAGAGACAGACAAACAGAGAAAGAGCAAGAGAGAATGATGGAGAGAGTGAGAGAGAAAGATAGTCAAAGAGAGTGAGAGAAAGACCAGAGGGAGAGAGACAGAAAGAAAGAGAGAGTGAGGGCAACAGAGAGAGAGATTGAGTGAGTGAGTTTGTGTGTGTGCGTGAGTAAAAGAGAAAGAGAGAGACAGACAGAGAGAGAGAATGAGGGACGGAAACTGAAAAAGTGAGAGAGAGAAAGAGAGAGACTAAGAGGGAAGGAGAGGGAAAGTAGAATGTAAACTTTTACTTTCACTGTTACACTGATCAAGTTTAGCTAGTTAGTGAGTGTAGTGAGACTAGTTTAGCTAGTCACACTGAAACCAGTGAGAAAACCAGTAACGTCAGCGGTAACGACGGCTCTTGAGTGGAAGACGCTGGTGATCCTCTATTTTCGCCTCGTTGCTTCATTAGTTCGCCAAACACGTCAAACTTCGGGATTCAGTTTGGCTTCGTTATCGGCTCCAACTCGCCGCTAAACGCCCATCGATCCGCGCGGCTGCCTCACGTGCCGCCATCGACACGCCGCGGTGCAGGAGCCCAGCGCGCGATTAAATATGGATGTGCATGTGTGTCGCACGCAATTAATCCCTCACATTAGCAGGGGAAAAATAAAAGCTCTGGACACAAGCCTGTGGAAATCAAATAAAGGAGGGAAGAGTCCGCAAAGCGCCAGATTGGCCCCCGGTCAAGTCCGAGGGTCCCGGCGGGAACGTGCTGCAGCTTCTGTTTGAATTCAACCATTAAATGAGCAAATACTTCCCAGATTTGTTGCAAGAAATTCTGCACCTTTATTTATTCATAACGTGGCTATGAATAATTTAGTGGTCAGCAGTTTTTATGTTTGTGGGGAGACGAGGTGAAAGATGGCGATGCTTCGTGAGCAGGCGGATCTTACGTTAAAGACACGCGCTACTCAAAAAAAAAAAGACACGCACTACACAAGTTAAAGATGTTAGCTACACAAAGTAAAAAAATGTACACTACACTAAATAGCAGACTTTTTTAGCGTTGTCTCGGACTAAGAAAAGCGCTCTATATATAAACTTGAACTTGAACTTGACAAAATAAAAGACAATAGCTACACAAAATGAAAGAAGCTTGCTCGACAAAACACAATACTCGCCCTAAACAAAATGAAAGACACGTCCTACACAAAATAAAACATGCGCGCTACGCCAAATAAAAGACGTGTGAGCTACACAAAATAATAAAAGCTCATTACACAAAAATAAAAGATGTGCGGTACACATAATAGAAGGTTCGCTATACAAAATAAAAGATGCACGCTACACAAAATAAAAGGTTTGCTACACAAAATAAAAAACACGCGCTACACAAAATAAACAAAAAAGACGTTAGCCACACAAAATAATAGACGTTATATACACAAGATAAAAAACGTTAGCTACACAAGATAAAACACGTGCACTACACAAAATAGCTGACTTTTGCGTTGTCTCGGACTAAGAACTTGAACTTGACAAAATAAAAGACGTTAGCTACACAACGTAAAAGATGTTAGCTACACAAGATAAAATACCTGCGTTGCCCAAAATTAATGACGCGCTACACAATTAAAAGATGCGCGCTATACAAAATACAAGATGCGCGCTACACAAAATAAAAGACGCGCTACACAAAGTAAAAGGTTTGCTACACAAAATAAAAAACACGCGCTACACAAAATAAACAAAAAAAACGTTAGCCACACAAAATAATAGACGTTATATACACAAGATAAAAAAACGTTAGCTACACAAGATAAAACACGTGCACTACACAAAATAGCTGACTTTTGCGTTGTCTCGGACTAAGAACTTGAACTTGACAAAATAAAAGACGTTAGCTACACAACGTAAAAGATGTTAGCTACACAAAATAAAATACCTGCGTTGCCCAAAATGAATGACGCGCTACACAATTAAAAGATGCTCGCTACACAAAATACAAGATGCGCGCTACACAAAATAAAAGACGCGCTTTTATTTAAAAAACGGTAAAATAAGAAAGGTTTGCTACACACAATAAAAGAAGTTAGCTACACAAAATAAAAGACGTTAGCTACACAAAATAAAATAGGTTCGCTACACAAAGTAAGTACGCACGCTACACAAAAAGACTTCGGCGTCGTCTCGGACTAAGAAAAGTGCTGAATAAATACACTTGAACTTGAACTTGAGAGAATAAAAGACGTTAGCTACACAAAATAAAAGAAGCTTGCTTCACAAAATGTAAGACACGCCCTATACAAAATGAAAGACACGCGATACCCAAAATAAAAGACAAGGGCTACACAAAATAAATGATGCGCTTCACAAAATTAAATACCTGCACTACACAAAAAATAAAAGACCCACCCTACACAAAATAAAAGACGCATCTTATAGAAAATAAAAGGTAAGGTTCACAAAATAAGAAACGCGCGCTACACAAAATGAAAGATATGAAAATTAATGAAAATGAAAAAAAGAATGAAAAAAAGACAAGTGCTAACAAAATAAACTCTACAGAGTTGCAACTCTGTCAACTCAAGAAAGTTTGTCTAAAGAAGATTTTAGTGGTTTCACTGATATTTGTATATAATACTTTACGCGTGTTTCCCACTTCTATCTTTTTCAAAATTAAAGAGATGACAAGATTGGATGATTAATAAGGCTTATTTTATTTAATATTGCAGAACATATTGTATAAGTATCTCTATGACAACCTGAGGAATATAAATTGACTCTTTAGTTTGTAGTGTGACCACAAACAAAGATTTAAATTTTTCCCAATTTTCACGCTTACACTCTTACAATTTTACTGTCAGTGTTTAGTGAATGTTCAAACCTGACACACACTCACAACAAGTTCTTCAACTGATATAACAGTAATATTTCCCTATAATAATAATAATCATAATATTAGTAAACATAGTGTGTAAAGTGACATTTTTTCAGAAACTGTTCCCTTCTGCTGAGAACGAAGAGAGGGGAATTGAGATTTCAGCAGTTATCATGATGGTCCAGATCAATCCGGACGAAGCAGAAAATGAGGATCAGGAGTGGCTGATCTTGTTATCAGCTGACCTGTCTGTTGCCATGGCAGCACAGTTTAAACCCTCAGATAAATGCACTGATAAAAAAGCAACATTGTTCCAGAACATTAAAACACATTCAACCAGTGGTTTCTGAAAGTTTAAAAAAAACACATGTACTGTATACCGTAAGCATGTAATTACACACACACACACACACACACACACACACACACACACACACATAATTAGGGCTGTCAAAATTAGCAAACGCATACATTTAGTTTTAAATGTTTAATCGCGTTATTTATTTTTAACGTTGCAGTTGCAGATTTTTACTTACTGTTGTGTTCGCCAATTGTGCGACGTACCACGAATAATATCAAAGAAGAACTTTTAGACTAAGAGTTTCACTTCAAATGCAACCATTAGCACCGTCTCTTCTTGCTGCGGTAAGAATACTGCACCGCATACAATTTACAATAAACTGTAACGGTTTCCAGTAACGACAGCGGATGGGAAGTTGCAAAAAGATTGTGAATCAGAGTCCAGCCAGCGATCGAGAATTAGGGGAACAGCGAGTTGCATGTGAACAAGAAAAAGAAGCTGTTCTCTGTCACAAACTCAGGCTCTTAGTGTCACAAACTCTTGCTTTGAAACTTCCGGTTAGAGTTTGTTTACATTTCAATCTGTTTCTTCCGGTCCAGTTCTGTAGATATTGCACCAGCTCGTCAGTTTATTCTTCGGACTAAGAAAAGTGCTGAATAAATACACTTGAACTTGAGAGAATAAAAAACCTTAGCTACACACAATAAAAGAAGCTTGCTTCACAAAAAATATAAGACACGCCCTAAACAACATGAAAGACACATCCTACACAAAATAAAAGATGCGCGCTACCCCAAATAAAAGACGTGTGAGCTACACAAAATAATAGAAGCTTACTACACAAAATAAAAGATGTGCGCTACACATAATAGAAGGTTCGCTATACAAAAACAAAAGATGCACGCTACACAAAATAAAAGATGAGCCCTACACAAAATAAAAGAGGTTTGCTACACAAAACAAAAAACACGCGCTACACAAAATAAACAAAAAGACGTTAGCCACACAAAATAATAGACGTTATATACACAAGATAAAAAACGTTAGCTACACAAGATAAAACATGTGCACTACACAAAATAGCGGACTTTTGCGTTGTCTCGGACTAAGAACTTGAACTGGACAAAATAAAACTGGAAAAAAGACGTCAGCTACACAACGTAAAAGATGTTAGCTACACAACGTAAAAGATGTTAGCTACAGAAGATAAAATACCTGCGTTGCCCAAAATGAATGACACACTACACAATTAAAAAAAACTCAGGCTCTTAGTGTCACAAACTCTTGTTTTGAAACTTCCGGTTAGAGTTTGTTTACTTCAGATTTTCTCCGCGATGGCATTTCAATCTGTTTCTTCCGGTCCAGTTCTGTAGATATTGCACCAGCTCGTCAGTTTATTCTTTGCCAGCTTGTCAGTGTTCTTTACCTGTCATCCAACGTTTTTTGTGTATCTTGTCTGGCCAAGATTCGCCCATTGTTCTTGCCTCGTTTCTCGGTTTTTGCCTAGTAATTTTGTCCCGTTCTGATCCTGCTTTGACCTACGCTTGTTTTTCCTGGGCTTTGGTTTCCTGATCTCTTGTTACCTGTTCGCTCTGTACTCACCTCTGCCTGCCTGACCATGTTTGGAATTAAACTTGGTTAACCCTTAGTGATCGCCTCGGCCGTGCTGTGCTCGTGGGTCCGTCATCCAGCAGCCACGACTTTCTCACTCTCAGGTCACTTCATTCAACAGACTGTTCTGTCTCAACAACTGACTGAATGTAAGGAAGGACTAAACTGACTAGTTTCTGCATTATACTTGTTTATACATTGAAGCATATTTATAACTGTAATAATAACATGTTCAGTGACTAATATTAAGAACTTTGAGGATTGTCAATACCACCAGGATGGAGACCACTTCGCTTTGAGGAATGTCAGTAGCACCGGGTTGGAGCAGACGTCGCATAAAGGAGCGTCGTACCACCAGGACGGAGATGACGAAGCTTGGAGGAGTTTCGGTACAACCAGAATGGCGATGAAGTTGTTCCAAGGTGGTTTCAATCTGGTGCCACTGCGCTGTCATGGAAGGAATGGAGACGCCACACTTTACGCACCGCAGGAGGAAGACACCGTCCCGAACCATCTTCACCACTGAGTAGTAGTGATAAAAAATTCTGCCAGAGGAGTACAGAGTCGTCTTCTCCCGAGGTTTTTTCCTCTCACCCCACCTGAGAGGTTTTGTTTTCCTAGCCACTGTCACGATCTAGCTTGCTCTTCTGGTTATAGCCCATAGTCTGAACACCAAAGACATTTTTTTTTCTTTTGAATTGACTCTTTTTTTCCCAATTGCGCAAAACGTCTTTATTCTTATTATTATAACGTCACTAAATGAATAAACTAGAACTTGAACATTCTCAACTCTTCCAACAGCACAACTAGTCAGCTGTAACTGTGACAGTTATAACGGTGAAAGCGCCTTACAAATGCACTGAACTTGAACTTTTTAATGAGCAATTATTCTTTCCTCATTGTTACTTGACATATTCGTAATGCCTATCCTGTGGACTTTAATTGCGACTAATTTGGTTGGAAAGTGTGATTAATTAGTTAAAAAAAGAAACATTTGACACCACTAATAATAAATATGTACGTATATAACATTTTGTCTTTCTGTCTGCATCTCTCTGATGCTCTCTCCACTTCTCTTTTCTCTTTGTGTCTCTCTTTCTGTCTGTGTTTCTCACTGTCTTTCTCTCTTACTCTCTATATGACTCTCTCTCTCTCTCTCTCTCTCTCTCTCTCTCTCTCTCTCTCTCTCTCTCTCTCTCT
>MU204346.1:272194-295875 GCA_017309775.1 Paedocypris sp. Pulau Singkep | reverse complement strand
TCTCTCTCTCTCTCTCTCTCTCTCTCTCTCTCTCTCTCTCTCTCTCTCTCTCTCTCTCTCTCTCTCTCTCTCTCTCTCTCTCTCTCTCTCTCTCTCTCTCTCTCTGATTCTTTGAAAATACACTGAAAATCAACTGAAAAAATTATAAAGCATTAAAAAAAACCTTTGTAGTAGAAGATACATAAGACTTACTAGCGCCTATCATCAATGCTTTATTACTGATTAATAGATTGATAATTACGGACACGTAACTAATGGTTCATAGCATATAGTTATTCAAGTTTTACCACAGTTAGTTACTGTACTACAGTGTACAGGTAGTTGTTACAGAATAAAAGATACAATGCTGCTTCACTCACATCAAAAGAATAAATCGACGAGACGAAGCGCTTTCATCAAGGCACTTGAACACATGGGAAAGTGAAGCGTGCGAAACCTGGAGAAAATCCCTCGTTTTGATCTGGCGTGGACAGGTAAACCGGACCTTCGGGGTTTCAGTAATAGTTCTGAGTACGTGAGCAGGCCGGAGCCGCCGCTGCTGAACAATCCTCTTACACTGTAAAAAGAAGAATCATGAGGCTTGGAATTTTCTTTTTTTTTTTTAATTATGTGATTGCTAAAAAGAATGTACATGTGTCCTTGAAAAAAAATGTTGTTGTGTTTCTCTTAAAATGTTGAGAACATTTTGTTAAAAACTAATTAAAATGTAAATTTCACCTCTTTTTTTTAAGCAAACCTGTGCAAAAGATTGAGAAAATGAGAATTCACTTTTATTTTAAGAGAATAAGTTTAGTTGTTTTATGGTTTTAATTTAGTCTCAAAGTGAAGTGATTAAAAGTGATTAAAAGCCATGATAACGCAGATGAAGAACGTTTAGAGGAAAGAGAATCAGCAGCTCCAAACCATCAGCTTGTTCCTTTGGAGAGCCAATGAGAAGCTTGCATGTGTTGCTTGCAGTTCTTTAACTCTTTTTAAACCTTAAAATAAAACATACATTTTTACATTAACTGTTATGTTATAACAAGGATACATTTGTAAAATTTGTAAACTATTTTTTGTAAAAAATGAAAACAAATTTGCGATTTGTAAAATGTAAAATGTGTTCTCACCGTCAATGTGTCTACTGCTCTTCAGAATGAGGTTGAGGATGAATTTCATTCTCAAAATCTCTGTATAGGGAAGATTATCCAATGAGTGGAATGTCTTTGTGAGGAAATATATAAAAATATATGAAATTAAAAAACATATGAAAATATTATTATATTAAATATAATATAATAATATAATATTAATATGTCAATCAAGTATTAAATTAGTATTAAAACCATCAACTGTAAAAAAAAAAAATGGAGAAAGTTGGGTTTTATATTATCAAATTAAAAAGCACAATCCACTACTAATTGTTAAATTAATAATGCCAGGCTGAATATTTCAAAATTTTTTACATAACCTTTTCAAGCATATTCTACTTAAAAAGTAAGCTGTGAGAAACTGCTTATTTATAATTCGTGTTACCAAACTTTTTTTACGTAAATAAATTTTTTCACCGTGTACGCTTTATCGAGCGGCGCAGAAGCCTGGCCGCATCCCTTCGGTTGGCTGGTGGATGGAGGAAGTCTGAAATAAAAGCCTCACAGCAGCCGGAGGCTTCGCGCTCGGTCCAAACGAGCGGCGAGATTAAAGCCATCGCAAGCGAACTGGCCCGATGCCGCGCGGGCAAGCGGTGGTGAAGCACCGCGAGCATTAAACCTTCGCTAATCACCATCAGTCCTACTTACGCTAAACATATTGGCATTATCATTTAAATCTAAAAGGCAATTATCTGTTAATCAAACAGCGGCACGTTCTCTCCATCAATCAGCTGGTACGGTCGGGACTGATGGACGGTGCTCGACTGAGACTCCTCCGGCTCGGAGCTGAAGAGCCGGTCGATCTCGCTACTGTTATGATCCAAGTCTGCTACTGATGACATGCAGGCCAAACACAATTATTGATCGGGCGTCTCTGATGGATACGCCATTATTGAGAGAGCATTAATACTCTCAAACGCTGTAATGATTAGTGTGATTGCCCAGTGAAATCAAATGTACGGCCTCTTGACAAATGTAGCTAGTCTACAGATCATTTCCCTGCAGACGCTACACAACACACACTCACGTCACACACTCCATGCAAGCATACAACCAAACCGGAAAGTGATCATCACAATATGGAAGGATTAATAGTCGCAGTCATTTAGAGATCTATAAAACAGACAGAAGTGAAACTAGTGTAATTTGTGAATAGAAAGTGTATTTGTCACACTGGATACAAGTCTGTCTCACTCTCTGTCTCTCTCGCCCTCCCTCTCTCTCTTTTTGTCTGTCTGTCTCTCTCTAATTGTCTGTCTGTCTTTCTTACTCACTCACACTGTCTGTTTGTGTCTGTCTCTAACTCACTCTCAGTCTTTGTCTCTCTCTGTCTGTCTTTCTGTCTATTTATCTCTCTGTCTGTCTCTCTCCTTGATTGTCTTTCTTTTTTTCTTTCCTTCTTTCTTTCTTTCTCACACACTCTGTGTGTCTGTCTGTCTGTCTCTCTCTCTCTTATTTATATTTCTCCCTTAAAGTCTCTCTCTTTGAAAATCTCTCCCTTTCATTCTCTCTCTTTTTATCTCTGTCTATCATTCTGTCAGTCAGTCTGTCTATCTGTCTGTCTCTCTATGCCTGGCACTTTCTCTCTTTTTATCTGTCTGTCTCTTTCCATAAAAAACGGATGAAAGGAAAAAGAAAAAGTGTGCGATGAGAAGTTCAGTTTAATGTATTTTTGATAGACTAATGCTGCGTTAAAGCTAACTTAATTCACCGTCTTAGACAGATTTTTGATGTGTGGTTCATTCTCTTTCCGAGGATGTTGTTCATTCAGTCAGTCAGAAAACTCTTCTGAATTTCTGGAATATTGTTATTCAAAGGAGACAAAGACTAGACTAGACTAGAGACGCGAAAAAAAAGAATGATATTTGTCGCCTTTGTTGACTGTTTAAATAATATTCGTCCTTGATATTTGTTAAAAAACTTCCTTTTGAGAAATTATATGAACATTTATAGATATAAAGTTACTAGAAATTACTAGAAAAAAATACCTGCACAATCGTATAAAAACATCAGATGTTTCTTTCAGATGTAAAATGTAACAAAAGTATAATTTGAAATATTTATTCATCTTATTTAACACATCAATCCAAATGCTTCATCCATTTTAAAAAGTAGAGTTAAAATGTATTACATAATCTCCAAAAATTAACAATTGCATTTTAACAAATGAACGAATCCATGAATAAAAACAATATTGTGAAAAAAATAGCAATATTACGAGCAGACTTTTTATCTGGGAGTCGCAGTGTACGGTGAGAAATCGTCTGCTGCAATATTGCTATTTTTTCTTAATATTAATATTGGTCTTAATAATTGTTTTGTTCATTTGTTAAAACTAATCTGATCTCGTCACTCTGTTCATCACTGATATGCCAAACCTGATTGTGTTTGTCTGGCTGATAAACGTGAAGCTCTGGAGAAACGTCAGGCGAGAATCCTCCACACAAATCCAGCCGGGCTCCTCCTCAGCCAATCAGCTGCCTCCTCTGCAGCAGGTGTGACACGTCCTGATGCCCATGTTTGGTCAGTGCCAGCTGGCGTCTCAGCTCCTCTGTCACACATATGGCTGAGTTTTATTACTTTCATCTCTATTACCAAACAATTAAGTCATAACTCTTCTCTTCTGAGCGGTAACTATGTTACGCAGCGGTACTGAGCTAATTCACCACCAATAATCTTCATCCGTGGAGAAATGTGGAGCTGAGCAGTAATGAAAACCAAGATGTCTTGTGTTTGGCCTGCAGACAGATGCTGCAGTCAGCAGACATTAATTGAGCCGAGTATAATTGACTTCTCTCCTCCTCTCGGCGGCTGGTTAAGGAACCCGCAGGAGCCGGATGACGAATCTCTCCAAACACGTCTAACCACCTTTGGTCCCAACTGCTGTCGGAACAGAAAAACAGCCCGCCGTGCGAGGGCAACAAAAAAACGTTATTCTCGTGTCCATCACTCGCAAACTACTTCCGTATATGCGTATATTATCCTCTGAATATAGGTTTTAAATCATGATATTTTTTCCATTACGATACTGTTTTATTCATAATAAATGTATGTCTACCCGACAAACAAAATCTGCAGGCTTAGAATGTTATTAGTGTACTTATAACAATATAATAAAAATGTATTTATATATACAATAATATGTATAATAATGTAAAAAAAAATATTTATAATTATATTAACCTAACTCTAACCCTAATAACACTGGAAGAAGTAAGATTAAATTAAACACAGTACAATATTTTATATTACAACAAACAGAGACTACAAACCATGCTAAACGCTTAGCTTAGCGCAACCAGTTACGAACAAGTGCAATGTGTCATTGCAGAAAGAGACAAAACAGTCGAAAATAAAGAACACGGGCAAAGAGTAAAACAATTCTAAGGAACAGACGCAGTCAAAGCCTTGGGAAACGTTAAACAGAAACGTTTTTTTTATTTTTTTTATGCCTGAAAAATGAGGGGGGTGCTTATTATGCGGGGTGTTTATATTTGCATAAATACAGTATATATATATATTGGGGTTGGGCCGGTATTAGTAGTATAGGCGTTACCGTGGCAAATTTTTTATCACATGATAAAAAAATATCCCCCAGATAATCTATCCTCAAAGCGGGCATCGTTCATCCAAGTCGTAGCTGAATCCTCCAGCAAGACTGGCCCCAGGCTACCAGTTACGTCAGAGGACTCCACTCAGGGGAGCATACTGAGCTCATCACCATCACCTGCCGAGGCTAATCAGCACGCCGAGCTACACTGCAGTGGAATAGAGGTGACGTCGAAAAAATCCTCTTTGCTCCACGGAAAATTCAACTTTAAGCTGCTTCCAGACAGAACCATCGACAAGCGAAAGGTAATTTGCTCTCTGTGTGATTCGGAGTTCGCTTACTGCCGGAGCTCTACCAGTCTGAAATACCACCTGAAGGCCAAGCACCGGTGGGCGCCAGCGGACGAGGAGAGGCCGAGCACTAGTGCGGAGAGCGGTCGGCGTCAGAGAACAATCCCCGAGTGCACTCAAGCGAGGCCGGTCAGTGCAGCGCTTTCTGCCCAGCTAACCAACCTTTTGGCCCAGTGGATATCCACCAGCTGCCGGCCCATAAGCGTGGTGGAAGACGGCTGCCTCCAGCGTCTTGTCCAGGTGGCCACGGGCGACCCCACTTACAGGCGACCGGCCAGGCAGACCATCATGAGGAGAATTCACCACCAGCATGCCGCCGAGAGAGTCACCAAAGCCGCGAAGCTTGAGGAGGCTCAGTGGGTGGCGCTTTCAGGCGACCACTGGACCTCCATAAGTAACGACAACTACCTCGGCGTGACTGCCCACCTGATCGACTCTGGCTGGGAACTTCACTCTTTCACAGTAAAGTGGTGGGACATTTCAGGCACAGTCCGGCCAACTCGGATGAGCTGAACCTCCAGCAAGCCTCGCTCGGGCAGGACCAGGAGTCCCTCGTGCAAGACGTTCCAACTCGGTGGAACTCGACGCTGGAGATGATAAAGCGAGTGCTCCATAACAGGGAAGCGCTCCAGGCAACACTGTCTCAACAGAAGCACTGCCTGGCCCTCCCGACGAGCGCCCACTATGAGAGACTGTCCAGGATTACTGTGCTGGAGCCATGCAGGTATGCTCCTGATCTGGATCGGACCAGCGGGTCGTTAACTACGGCTCTGCTTCTGTCTGACGCTAGGTACGTCACTGAGCTCCTCGGTGGAGAAAAGTACGTCTCCTGCTCTGTGGCACTTCCCACCCTGTGCCACCTTCAGCGCACCATGGAGATCTCGGCCGGTTCAAAGCTACTTTCGTCAAGGACCTGACAGAGTGGACGGGGAACTTGAACCTGGAATGGCTCAAGATTTGCAGAAACTGACCTGTGGGGGAGCGGCATCTATTGAAGATGTGTACTTTTCTCCCTTTTCCTCACTTCTCGTTTATTCACACAAGGTTGCAATGGCTTTGGATCCACGTTTTAAAAACCTATAGAGACAGACTCGGACTCAGAGTCAGAAGACATCCCGGAAGACAACACTCTGGAGCGATACCATCTAGGGCCTGCTGCCCATCTGGATCAGTGTCCTCTGAAATGGTGGCTTTCCAACGCAAGTACCTCGGGACTCCTGCCACAAACGTCCCGTGCGAGAGACTTTTGTCCGCGTGAGTGACTGGTGGAAGGGCTCGGAGTGACTGTTTGACAATAAATCAGTGTGCAAAAAAGACGAGACTGTGTCCCTCATTTATTCTATTAAAAATGTAATTCAATATAGATTGTTGCAGATAAATTCCGAGAGAACAGTGAGATATATATACACTAATATATTACTTTTTGCTGTAACGCGGTAGTGTAACATTACTTATTGTATTTTCAGTAATATATTACTCGTTACATGCAAGTAATGCTTGCGTTACATCAAATCTTTCACTTTTAAAACAATAAATCAAACATTTAATATTTCCTGTTCGTAAATAGACTGGTGGAGCGTTGTCTTTTGTAACGCTGCTCTGAGCTCGAGGTGTGCAGCTATTGGCTTTGAGCTCGAGGTGTGCAGCTATTGGCTTTGAGCTCGAGGTGTGCAGCTATTGGCTCCGACTGGCCTGCGTAACTCGCTCACAGGGCGGGGGCGGTCTCGTGGCAATTTGCCGGCAAATCCGAAGGTACTTTGGCGAGATGGTCTTATGCGCATAGTTTCAGTTTTGTAAAAAACAAGAACATTGTGGTGAAATGCGACCGCTGTGTAAGCGCAAAACATTGGTCGACATAAAAAAAACGGCACTAGCAATGAAAAAATTTTTCAACACAAAACAAGTATTGTGTGGTGAGTCATTCAACATGAATAAATCGCACTGAAGTCGTGATGTCGTGTAGTCATGTTGTGTCTGATATCAAATATACCCAGGTTATTCACAGATATTGTAGGAACATCGCTTTATGTCTACCATACTTTTAACACGTATTAATGTTAATTATTAGGGTTGCCAAGCAATTTTTCCCCAGACATCCGGTCGGATTTTATAAATTCACGATAATGTCCGTTTTTTTGTCTTTTTCAAAGGACCATTACACGTGTACAAAGGTTTGCCACCTGTGCTTAAATTATTTGAGAACGGAAAATGAACTAATACATTGAAACTTTAATGTACCGGTATATTATGTATACTATTATTATATTTTTAAATTATCTGTCAAATAAAAACGTTTTAATGACGACTGCCCACTAATATTGTTCACTAATAGAGACATTATAGATATTATTAGATATATTGTTGAAGCTGGATTTTCAAACAAAAGAGTTGATATATAGAACATTATTTAATATTATTAATTTAATAAAGGCAGACTAAAATTGTTACTTATTGAAGTTTTTACTTTTTTTTTAATGCATATGAAAGCTTGTTAATCAACCTCCGAGAAGCCTGTCTAAAAAGTGTCGAGGCCGCACCGGTTTTCCTCTTTTATGAAAATCTAAATATATGGTCACTCTACAATTATAGACTATGTATATTGTAGCTTGGATAGGCCACAGTCATTAGGCTACATAACTATGCCTTCTACTGGATGTAACAAACTACTGTACAAGTAAAAGTTACATAACTTTGTTATTTTAGGTAAATTTTTTTGTTAATTTCTACTTGGTGAAAGTAACTTAAAAGTAATACAGAAGTAATGTAACATATTGCATTTATGAGACAGTAATATTGTAATGTAACTTATTACTTTTTTCAAACAGTAATAATTAACATGTAATATATTACAAATTTTAAGTAACTTGCACCAAACTGTATGCATATATAATATTTTTATTATATTATAATGTTATGTTATATTAATAAAACGTATGCTTTTCAAGCTGAAATCACTGCTGGACCAAAGGCATTCTTCATCCAGATGTTTCCAGTGAGGTGGACTCCTTTGGAACGCATTACCCGATGCCGGACGTCCGACCTCACGCATCACAGCCAGATCCATCAATAAATGATTGAAACAAACAGAAGAGGTTTGCACACCGCTTTGGCAGAAAACAAAAGAGAACGCCGAACTCTTTCTGCGCCTTGTCCAGAGTCCGGCCATTAAAGCGGTTGGCATTAATGAAACCACTGGATTTCAAGCAAGCGGCGGTGAATAATTTATCTCTCCGCTACTTCCGCACGCGTCACGCCGCGCCGTCTTGACATGTCCCCGCGCTGAATTTACACCGAAGTGACACTAATGTGTTTCCACGTCCTCCACTTGTTTACAAATAGGCCACAAGCTGCAGAAAAACTCGGACCGGCGCTGGAAACTTACTTGAAAGCTTTGACGAACAGACGGGTCGCACCGAGGGTTCGCCTGCGATTTAAAAATGCATGAAGAGCCTTTGACAGAGAAAGAAAGACAGCAGACTGTGTTTGACAATGCCGAGGGAAAACGCCGTTCCAATCGCAGCGGATCAGAGAAGAAAGAAGAGCCCGGTCTTGCCGTTTGAGCCTACGAGGCAATTCTTCCGTCCCAGGTGAGAGAACGGTAGAAGATGCGAACCTCAGGAACCAATTTGCAGAGTTTTGTTCAATAGACAGAAGCCCACGGTCTTTCGCTGGATGGAGATGAAGCGACTTCAGAGGAAAAGAGCATCTCTCTCTCCGTCTGACTGTGTGTTTAAAGCTAGACTGGCCCAGAGCACACGACACATTAGCAGCAGTCTGAGCAACTACTCACGGGTTCAAGTCCCAGATTTCAACCTCCATTTTTCACTTCGGCGCTCAGTACGTTTGCAAAAGGCAGAGGATGTGAAGTGACCATAAACCAGAGCTTCATCTACTAAGACGTTTGATTATAAGGCCCAAGCAACACGACTTAATACTGCCCACTGCTCCGGGTTTGTGTGTCACTTTATAGGACGGTCAAATGCACAGCACAATTTCGATAGTGGCCATTGACAATCACCTAATGTTCTCCCTTATTCTTTATTAACCCTCTTATTATGTTCAGGTGAAATTGACCCGTTTTGAAAGTTTAAAAAATATTTTAAAAGTACTTCAAATTATTTTTTTACTTTGAAACTTCTCCTGCTTGTCTTATTTGGTGTAATCATCATATATAAAAAAAAATACATGTTATACACGCTACATGTTTATATCACAATGATACTGTGTGTGAGAGTGTGTGAGTGTGAGACAGTGGTGTAATATGTCTCATTGTTGCAAAGAAAGATATTTTTGATCTTTCTGACCCTTTTTAGCTTCCATTTTGTCAGAAGGGTCAATTTGACTCGAACATTTTCTTTGTAAAACATGTAGCCGGCGTTACAAATCTGTCAACAGAAACATTTTTTGTTTATATGTTGATTACACAATCTAAGACAAGCAGAAGACGTTTCAAAGTGAAATGATGGTACTTTTAAGATTTTTTTTTATTTTTAAACTTTTAACACGGGTCAATTGGACCCGAACATAATAGGAGGGTTAAACGCCCAGCCGCTTGAAATTTCTATAAAATGAACAATCGGCTTTTCATTGAGAGCAAAAGGAGGACATTTGTCAGCGAGGCCATTCTGCTCTTGATATTCTAAACCAAAGAGAAGTGAGCGATTGTGTCACCGAGAGCGCCAACAAACACCAACCTTCGCCGCAACTGTTGGAGGAGCATCAGACTCCATCCATCAACGGATCCCACCGCCAGCAAGATTTACCTGTGACTGCGGAATCGTACGAGAGCCAGCGTTTGAAGGCTGGTGATTTATTAATGCACAGCGACTTGAAAGTGGCCTCCATCTCGTGGCAGTCGTCCAAACACGCGGCCAGATATATTTACAGTATTGTTGGGGTGCGAAATCTATTCCGGCGCCTTTTAAATGATAAAAGCTCTTCTCCAGCTTGGCTCAGTCGTGCAACACGGCAATGCCTTAAACGTCGCTGACTTCAAATTGCCTTTCACGCTGTGTTTTGATGAAGCTGGAAGCGTCTCTGGAGCGTTGGCTGATTGACGGAGCGGGAGAGCCGGACGCGGGCGACTCAGAATTGGATTGTGAAATTTAGATGTAGAGTAGCAGATGGCGACCGTGCGAAAATCAAAAATACTTTTTGTTTTGCTTTGATTTGGCAGAGGCGGAACTAAACGCTTGGCGTACCAGAAGACTGACGCCACTGTCCCGACACCCAGTCTGAAACAAACGGCTCGGCTTTCGTTTTCTGGAACGCAACATAATATCAGAACTCTCGCCACTTTGCTGTCTGCAGTACGAGCGTAGATTCCGGTTCACGACGACATCCGCGCAATGACATCAGCGGACTTCTGAAGATGATCTTTTGAAGGCGTTGAACCAATTCCCACTTGGCCAGCTAATTGCCCCACTCTGGTTAACGTGATAATGGGAATAGCGGCACTGTATGGTAATATCACATCCTGACCTTCGCGTGAACTCATCACGTGAAATGAAGTTGCTCAGCGAGCTGGATAGGATGGCGGGAATTAATCAGCGGCCCCTACTGAGCATGAGCGCCACGGCCCCTGCAACAGCGTGACCCTCGAGTCGATGAAGACAATAATGCGGTGTTTAGTGATTTGTGTGTTGTGTTGTCGTTCAGGCGACTGAGACTTCTTCATCTCCTTGGCTCATAAACGCTGTGTGTTTACCCATCCCCGTCCACTACAGACCATCATCTCCAGCTTCTTCTCAAGGTCTTCAGATGTTTCTCCAGTGTTTATGAGCAGGTTTTAGAATCAACTCGAGGTGCCATAACCATTCGGGAACTCTACCCATTTATTAGATTAACCAAAATGTCAACTTTGATCCAACAATGTCAAACGATTTTGTTTTATTAAAGTTTGAAATGACAAACACATTTTCAGATCACTTCGAGAAACACAACATGATGAGATTGAATTTTTCGCTACATGAGTTCGTGGCTTTGCATATTTTCAAACGTTTTTTTCAACCATTTTCTTTTAATTGGAACTGTTGAAGAAGGAAACACTTGCGTAAAGCAGAAGATTCATTAGTAAAAACACAAGCAGGAGAAACATAAGAACATCACACAACATCTCACACATGTATTGTATATTCTTGCCTAACCAGCATCTACTTAGACACAACTTAAAACAATTGACACATACACACGGACAATACAAATTCATGATCACCTTAATGAGCATCTCCGGTATATGTCTGTTCTTGTTCTGTAGCTACGCTTCCGGAGTAAAGTGCGGTGGAATCCGCGGGGGTTTCCGGAACGACTTTATCCGTCAGGGAAATGCAGTTTATGCCGCTTCACACTTACACTAAAGCGACATATAATGGAGCAGCAAGACGCATTTCTTTGTCAAGTGCTTTGTTCAAACTTTCAGGATGCGGAAAGTCAAGCCATATGTAAGAAGTTTGATGGAAGAAAGAGAATTGGAGGTGATCTTATTACAGTCCTAATCCACAGAACGCTGTGTGTAAATGAGTGAGTGTGTGTCTGTGTATTTATGTGTGTGTGTGTGTGTGTTGTGAGCAGCACTAATGCTTTGGAAAGCGCAGTAGACCGGAGAAACGCTCCAGCAGCAGTGACTGACTGGATTTGCTGGAAACGCTGTACACGCTTTGTGCACAACTTTGTGACGATACTTTGGAAAGGATATTTTTAATCTCACAGCGGAAAACTTTCAATACATAAGCCGCGAGTTTCTCTTCTACTTGTCTTTGTGCAAATGAGGCCATTGTTTGCTCTAGAAGGCTTCTTTTTCAACACTCTTTTACACTAGAAATCTGATTTGATACGACAATTTAAGCTGAAAGTGGTTGTGACACACCTCATCTCTGTGGAAAAAAAACACAAACACAAAAAAAATCCACCCTGTGCTGGAAAAGGTTCAAGTTTGGTTATTTACTGTATAAAACACCTCAATTTTATCTAAAGTCATTTTTGCATTATGTCCGTTGTTTGAAGTTTGACTATGGCTATGAAGGTCCACAAAGTCCGTAATTGAGACTTGGGCACTGTAAATTCCAATCATGTCATCACTTCACAAGTTTCAGATCACCTGTTTTCACAACACAAAATTGCAGGAATTGGCCACACTTGGTGGGAAAATCTCAAAAACGATCATCTCAGAACACACAAGCAATTCTTAAGCAGTATGGAGTAGTAAGAGCAGATTGTGTTCAAAGTCTTGGTCAAAACACTTCCGTTCAACATGACATTCAAACTGAAGTCCAAATTGTAATGATTAGGCCTAAATGTCCCCTATATTTTAGAGCGCCATGTTTTGGACAGACCAACAGGTCAGTGTCCAAACGACCATAACCCTCCCAGTTCACAACATATTGGAAACCCCTGCCGCGATGCCTGGTTGTCAAGCAACCTCCTGACAGTGAAGGCAGGAGTGCAGTTCACCATGCGGGGGGGAGCAGGGGCTCTGGCGGCACGGTTGAGTTGGGAACGAATCACAATCTTAAACCTAGAAACGTGGAACACAGGATGAACCCGACCAAGCGTGTTGGGTAGCTTCAGACAAACTGCCACAGGACTCAGGATCTTTGTGATCTGGTAAGGTCCAACGAACCGAGGAGCCAGCATACGAGAAGGAACCTGAAGAGGCAGGTCCTTGGTGGATAACCATACCTTCTGACCACAAATGTAGTGCGGAGCCGAAGTCCTGTGACGGTCAGCTACAACCTTGTTCCATCTGGAAAACTGCCTTAACTTCTCATCTGCTCTCCTCCAGATGCGACGGCATCTCTGGATGAAAGCAGCAGCAGACGGAACGGCGGCCTCGGGTTCCTGTGAGGGAAACAGGGGAGGTTGATAACCAACTGAACACAAAAATGGGGACATACCAGTACCGGCTACTGGTAGGAGGTTGTGCGTGTATTCTATCCATGTCAACTGTGAGCTCCAGGAACCTGGGCTCTGCGATGTCACCAATCTATTGACAAAATTCATTCCAATAGCGTGAGACAAACTGGGGACCCCTGTCAGAAACCACTTCGGACGGAAGGCCATGAATCCGGAAGACGTGATCAATCACCAGTTGCACAGTCTCCTTGGCAGAAGGGAGTTTGGGTAGGGGAATAAAATGAACCGCCACCGTAAGGAAGACCAGTACAAAATCAAGGGCAATGTGTGACCAGGGGCGGGAAGGAACAGACAAGGGGCAGAGCAGACCAGATGTAGGGCAGTTAGAAGACTTGTTTCTAGCGCACACCGAGCAGGCCAACACAAACTGTCTAACATCATGACGTATGGTTGGCCACCAGAATCGCTGTTGAATGACAGCTAGGGACCTCTTGATCCCAGGATGGCAACTGACCTTGGACTCATGTCCCCTCTCGAGGACGTCTGTCAAAGTCAAAGAAGCTTTATTGTCATTTCAACTACATATAGCAGAGCAATACACAGTGAAACGAGACAACGTGAGTCTCCTGGCTGAGCGAATGTTCTCAAGAATTTTGTGGTCAGTCCATACCAAAAAAGGCTGTCTCGTTCCCTCCAGCCAGTGATGCCACTCCTCCAGGGCTAACCTGACCGCCATCAACTTATTACCTATGTCATAATTACGTTCTGCCGGGCTGAGACAATGGGAGAAAAAGGCACAGGGATGCACCTCTCGTCCTTCGAGGAAAGCTGAGATAGGACCGCACCCACACCGACATCCGAGGCGTCCACCACAACAATGAACTGCAAGTCAGCGTCCACAAACAACAATGAACTGCAAGTCAGGATCAGGAAAGGTGAGGATTGGAGCATTAACAAACCGGGACTTAAGATTGTCAAAGGCCTCCTGAGCCTTGGCGTTCCACCTGAACATTACCTTGGGAGAGGTGAGCTCTGTGAGAGGTGCAGCTAGCTGACTAAAATTCCTGATGAAACACCTGTAGAAATTGGCGAACCCCAGGAATCGCTGCAGTGCCCTCTGAGAGTCAGGGACTGCTTTGACGTACAATTTATTCTCCAAGAGCCGTTGGAGGACCTATCGGACGTGTTATGTGTGTTCCTGAAACGAAGGCAAAAAAAATCAGTATATCGTCTAGATACACAAAGACAAACGGATTAATCATGTCCCCCAACACCTCATTGACCAAGGTCTGGAAGACAGCAGGAGCATTGGTCAGACCAAATGGTAGGACTCTGTATTCATAGTGTCCCGAAGGAGTATTAAAGGCTGTCTTCCACTCATCCCCCTCACGGATGCGGATCAAATGGTACGCATTACGAACGTCCAGCTTGGTGAAGAATTTGGCTGGACGAAAGAGGTCAATATGGGGGTTATGTAAGGCTAACCAAGGATGACCTAAAATCACAGGAATGTCAGGTGAGTTGAACACAAATAATAGAATATCCTCCCTATGGTTACCAGACACAGTGAGACCAATCTTGCCCGTGCTCTGAGTAATGTTGAGAAGATGTCGACCACAGAGTCTACCTTAATTGGCATAGGTAGGTTAGAAACTGGATTTCCCCATTGTTCCACCAGGCAGGAGTCAATGAAGTTCCCCTCAGCACCGGAATCTATCAACGCCATGGAGTTAATGCATCTGGAACCAACCTGAAGAGAGATCCTGAATAGGGAACAATGTGATAGGGAAGCTAATGAGGAAACGCCCATCCGCATTCCCCGTACTACGGATGAGCGGATGCTTTTACCGAACACTGATCAATAAAATGTCCTGATTTGCCAGAATACAAACACCATCCGCGAGACATTCTATAGAGTCTTTGTTGCGGAGTAAGCTTCATGCGGCCTAGCTACATGGGTTCAGGGTCAGACCCCAATGGTGACGCTTCTGGAGGTAAGTGACTCTCTCGCTCCTCTCTCCTCCAGGAGTTGGGTGGTGTGCGAAGTCGGCGTTGTCCCAGGCGCGTCTCAATCTTCACTGCTAGCCCTACCAGGGCATCCAAGTTTCTGGCTGAATTCTGGAGAGCAATCTCGTCCTGGATGTCCTCAGCCAGGCCCTCGCGGAAAAGGTGTCGGAGCTGGTGGTCCTGCCAATCGCAAGCGGCAGCCAAAGTGCGAAACTTTATGGCGTAATCTGTGATGGTACGTCTTTCTTGACGAAGACGAATCAGCGTGCCTTGTCGGCTTGTGCAGTGCGGTCAAATAAACCCCACATCTCGAGCTGAAATTGCCGAAAACTGTCACAGCAAGGCTTCCGCATCCTCCAGACCGCCGTCCCCCAGTCCCTTGCCTGGCCAGTTAGCAGTGTGATTACGTATGCCACCTTAGTGTGTTCCGTAGGATAACAACAAGGTTGGAGGGAAAAGATCAATTTGCACTAGTCCAAAAATGATCGGCAGGAGTTTGGATACCCCTCGTGGTGGGTTCTTGACGGATTCGTTGCTGGGTGCTGCCGCGGTAGCTGAGTGAACTCTTTGAGACCCTGCCAGCTCCCGCCGAAGCTCGGCCACAGTGTTTGACAGTTCTGCCACCTGGGTCACAAGATAGTCCACTCCGTGTGTTGTCTCTGTGAGCTGAGTCTCATGCTGTCCCAGGAGCACTTCTTGTTGTGCCATGATGGTGCGGACCTGTTCACTCTCTGCTGGGTCTGTCATTCTTTGGTTGGGTCGTTCTGTCACGCCAGGAAACAGATCTGAGACCCAATTGCAGAGTTGAATTTATTCATAATGAAAAGCAACAAAAAATCCTCCCAAACTGGGGATAAAGGAAACGAAATCCACAGCACAGCCGTCTGGAACTTAAAATTTCTTTGGCAGAATAAAAGTTCTTGCCAGAAAAACTCTTGATGACGTCACTAGGTCCGGGGAGAGAGCTGGAAGTGGTGGAGAACGGATGTTATATAGGGCGTTAATCAATTAACCCAACGATCCTCAGCTGGTGCCGCTGAGAGCATGGAGAAAGAGGGGCGGAGAAAGCTGACAAGAATAGCAAAGAAGAATAACAAAAACAGAACACAGACAGAAAAGATCTAGTGCCAAATGGTACAGAGACATAACAGTCAGGGATTCAGTCCTGGGATTATGGTTTAACAATCAATCAGCCTATTAGCACATCTGGACCAAAGTGGAACACTGGACCAACTCTAAACCCTCAGAAGGCTTTTTGAGGGATCATAGACATTTGCTAATAACTGTAGATGTAATTTGTGCATTTTGAAAAGACAATTGACCATATAACATCTTGTGCTGTAGGAGTATTGAGTTCAAAACCTTAATTTCGATAATCTATTCCCATTGTCTCAAGCAGGAATCTGGTTTGCCTTGCAGGTAATAAATCAGACCTGCTCTCACTGCCAGTTGGACTCCAACTGTGCTGACCTTAATACGTCAGTCTTGAAAATAATTTTAAGAATGGAAAAACTACCAATCAACCAAGAACTGAAGTGGTCTGATTCGGTGGCTAAAACATTAGCTTTCTGGCTATATGCAGAGGATTTGGTCTTGCTGGCTTTCTTGGGAACAGTCGTTCATCAGGACATTATCCAGCAGAGTTGGAAACAGCTGGAATTAAAAAGTGCCAACTCCGAGTTCAAGGCCATGGTTCTCAACTGGAAAACTGTGGCTTGCCCTTTCCAGGTTGGACTCAAGGAATCCTGCTGAGACCCTGCCTCAAGTGCCGTTTCTCTGTTTACATCTTATGATTCAAGTTCTCATGTTTTTATTGCTATGGAGTTAAGCGTTAAATATAAACACGGTTTCACTGTTTTGAATATGTTCATATTTCTATGTAAATATGTTCAATATATCAACATTTATTACTGTTAAAAGATTGCATTGTGCTTGTCAATAGTTTGCTTGTCGTGCTACATGGTGAGTTATGAGCTGGTTGACAAAGAACCAAATAAAACAAATCCAACTTACATTGAAAAAGTGCAAAAGGCGCGTCTTTACTCTTTACATCAGTGTAATGTAAAGTGCTTGCTTTAATTTAGATTAAAAGTAAGTCTTGTAGCCAACTTGTGTGAATAAGTACACCTCAGTTGTCAAAACACATGGATTACTGTTCAGATTTAATGATATAATGTTAGATGCTCTGCTACGCATTATTATTACTTAAATTCAACCCATTAGCACACAAACCTCAATCAACAAAGGAAACTTTTGGAGAAAAAAATTAGAGAAAACATTAAGGAACTGCAAGAAACATAAGAGAAAACATTAAGAAGTATTTTTTCATTAGTATAAGTATAAGTGTAAGATTTCATTAAACATAAAAACTTAATTTGATTCAAAGATGTTTTTGGCAAGTACAAATGTTAAGTTGATCCAAAGTAATGTGACAAGTTGATGCTAAATATATACTTTGATCCAATGAGACACTTTTTTCCGGTGTTGATTAGACTGGTATAGATTGGACTGGTATAGATTGGACTAGTGTATATTAGACTTTATTGATGCCACAAAGATAGAATTTCTATATTTAACAGGAGAAAACACAAAGGTAAACAGTACAACAAGAACAAAAAATAGCATAAAAAAACACCAACAGAATAATTAAACAACTGAACAAAACATTTGCAAAAATGAGAAAATGAAAGAAACAAAGATAAAAAAAATAATGCTACAAAGAAAAAAATAAAAAGAAAATAAAAAAAAAAAAAAGAAAAAATACAACAAAACGAATCAGTAGTATATTGCACAATTAGACAAAGGACTGTACATTTTTAAACATTGTTTTTTGATTAAATGCATGTAAAAAAAAGTTGGTGGGTAATAAATTAGATGCTGGTCTCAAGGGGATGAGTGTTTTCAAGGGATTAAATTCACATTGAATATACGTACAAAAGTGGCTAATATGTATACACACAATAATTAAATATGACAAATGCATTGGTGTGGATTTTATGTTATTATATTGAGATACACATCAGTGCAGAATCCAAGCACATTTAGTATAATCACACACACTGTATAATCTCACAGACCTGTGGATTAATTTGAATAATCTTTCATTTATTCCTGTGGTTTTTCCAACGATGGCTTTCTCCCACACAAACCACACTCACAAATGACATTTCTGATTTTCGTTTATTTCTCTTTCGAAGGTCATATTGCCGCATTCCATTTTCTGACCGATGCCTCCCGCTCATGTACTTGGAGAAATGAGAAGAGCTGTTCACGCACATGTGGCGTAATGGAGAGCTTAGCATAAGTTTCACCTGATTACCAATGCAAATATTAACAAGTCAAGTTGAGTGTGTGGTGACAGATTAGAGTTTATCCTCACGTACACAGCTCCATTCTTCAGGCTGCAGAAACAGTTAACGTATATGACTTCAAAAGGAGCGTCTTCGACGTTTGGCCCAGAACTGTAGTGCATCTTGGCGCAGAGAAGAAATTACCAGCGTCTCTTCACTGGATTATTATGGTGTGATCTTGTGTTCCTCAACTGTTGTCCCAAAAGGATGAAAACTCGCCTGTAAAGCAAGGAAGGTGAGTTTGTCGGTAACATCAAAATGCATATTACAAAAGAATCAGAATCTCCAAATTCAACACTCATCTTTCCACATTTTACAAAAAAAAGGAAACACGATGCTATTATACAGCACTGCGGTGAGCGTTCTGTCCTGTTTATTTCGTTAGGTAATGGTTTTATTAGCTCAATAGAAATAAAGAAAGATGGTCCACGACACATAACAGGAACAAAATTACGCTGGAAGAAGAAAGATTAAACTAATTACAATCATTAATATTTTAACAGACACACCATATATTGCATCCGTTAGATCCGTGCTAACGGCTAGAGCCTGAAAACAAGCTCATAAGTATGCAAAAACTTGAGCAAAACGAAAACAGTTTAAAATGAGGAACACTGGTGTCAAATTGTCTGCTACACAAAAAACAATAATAGTATATTTTCTATTTGTTTAAGTAAAATGACAATAAAGTGATACAAGTCATGAGGCTGTCACAAGGTTGGAGGGCTGGATCCCAGTGCACGGCACGAAAGAGACGGGATGCCAAGGGTTAAATCCGTGAAAAGGGTTTATTCCAAGAACTCACAAGACGAGGCGAGACGAGACGGAAATGACGACCAACACATCAGACAACCTGACAAATGCACAAATGCCATAACAATGCGACAATGACAAACACCTGGAACGTAAATGAGACCATTAACGTGATCGGGGAAGTACAGGGCGGGATCTAAAACAGCTGATACAATAACAAAAGAACGCGAGGAAATCCAGGAAGACCAGTGCCACAAAATATAAACACACGTGACCCGGACGTGACGCGATCCACCGTCCGTGACCAAAATAACGGTCCTGTAACCCTTATTTCTCGTCCTTCGATGCTCCAGTCTCTTCAGCGTGAGGTGTATTAAATAATCGGGTCACACGGGTGATATAGAACGAATATTTATTCCACACGAACAACGTGCAGCATTAAGTCTGTAACTCCGAGAACTCCGACCGTGACTCTCCCTTCTTCCTTTTCTAATTCTCCCCCTCACCTCCAAGGGGCAGTGCATTTTTAACACAACTAAAATGCATGTAAAATAAAGTAAGACCGACTTAAATTAAATTAAATTGTAACATAAATCAGCAATAACTTAAAATAGATTAATATAAACTTAAATGAGATTAATAAAGAAATAATACAATAATCAAGGTTACAGTCCCAACATAAAAGTCCAGCCCAGCTTCAGCTGGGATCCGTGACAGGAGCCCCTCCTCCAGGGGTAGATTCCAGACGACCCAAAAATATCTGGAGGACCGTCGGTCGTGCCGCAGCGAGGGTCCGGGGGACGGCCGGGCGGAGTCGCAACATCACTTGGCTGGGCCAGGACGTGACTCGGCTAGAGGAGGCTGTGGCGAGACATGGTCGGCCTGGGCAGGCTGAGACAGGACCAAGACTTGGTCGGGCGGAGCCCTCTGAGGCGAGATTTGGACAGACAGGGTCTTGTCTTGAGTGGACAGGGGCTCGTCTTGAGCGGAGGACGAGACTAAACTGTGGCTCGGCTTGGACGAGATTGGACTGTGGCTTGGCTTGGAAGGTGAACACCCCCCATGCTTCCATGCCAGCGGGATCCATGGTTTTTGGTTAGGTTGTGCTGTCACGGTTCGGCAGTCACGAGGTTGGAGGGCTGGATCACAGTGCACGGCACAAAGGAGACGGGGTTCCAAAGGTTAAATCCGTGAAAAGGGTTTATTCCAAGAACTCACAAGACAAGGCAAGGCGAGACAAGACAAGGCGAGGCGAGACGGAAACTATACAACGCGGACTATAAATGCTTAACATAACGACGCGACAATGACAAACACCTGGAACGTAAATGAGACAATTAACGTGATCGGAGAAATACAGGGCGTGACGTAAAACAGCTGATACAATAACAAAAGAACACGGGGAAACCCAGTGCTACAAAACATAAACACACGTGTCCTGGAAGGTCCCAACATAAAAGTTCAGGCCGGCTTCAGCTGGGATCCGTGACAAGTTTATTAAATAAAGAAAAAAATCACGTAATTGTGTAATTTAAAGACAAAATTAACATAATTTTGCCAGAAAAAAAATTGTAATAATAATAATTTATTTTATTATTAATAATATTAATATATAGTTTTTCATTTTGTGCCTAAAAAATCAAGCTGGTTCTTATATTCGCGGGGTGCTTATATTTGCATAAATACGGCCTTCCAACTCATCATTTTTTGTCACATTAAATCAGAGTGATTATACATTAGTCACTGTATATACCGTGTGTGTAAAAGCTAGTGCCGCTTTTTTTTAATTAAATCTTTTCCACTGCCAGATGTTTAATCTGACGCTGTGAGACTAAGAAGCGGTAATTACATTACTAGTCTGGATCACGCATAGTTCAATAGTCCCTGTTTTCATGCTAATTCCTGCACGCCAGCATCGTGTCAGCGATCGCAGAACACGGCAAGTCGCAGCTGACGAGCCACATCGACAGAACGACATGAAACTGCAGGAGCCCAACAGTCATTTACCGCAGATCCTCTAATTACAGAAAGGCATGAAACTGTGTGAAATCGTGCAGATAATCTGCTAAATCTCTTAACATGAAAAGATAATTGCCGCAGAAATGAGTCGTACCTGAAGTTCATTGATTTGGTCATGGCTGGTGAAGATCAGATATTACTATTAATTACAGCAGGTCAGAGTTGCTGAAGGTCGTCCATTAGTGCCGGATCCATTGAAACGCTAATTACAAACAGATTAGCCAGTTACGCTCCTCTGTGGCAGTGATTAGATTATTACTTAGAGTCAACGGTTTAGTAAAACAGGCATCGCGCAATTCAGGGAGAAATCGCTTCTGTTAATCTCTTCATGTTTCTGATTCAGTACTCAAGCCTTGATACGTATATTGGATTCTCAAGAAAACGATTTACTATTAGCATTACGCAAAAATAACATGTAACAGATTTACCTACATAATACCGTATTTATCTGCTTATAGCACACATATTTTCAAATGGTTCTGACAATTTTAGCACAGTTTGGCCTCAAATGCAAAGCTTATATGCTAAAAAGTATTCCCTTTATCTTGGACCTGCAACTTTAAAACCTTTTTTAAGGTTTAAGCGAGAATTTTAGGGTTTAGGCTACTGTTGTGTTTAAGTGAGAGGTGTAAAGTTAAAGTACAGATGGCGATATCGCCTTGTCCGCGCAATATATTAACCGTGATAAAAAGACATGCCGACTTGTCGCGCACAATCACAAAGTAACGAGTAACAGTAGGTGTCCATTCAAATGTAGTGGAGTAAAGAGTACAGACACTCAATCACAAATGTTGCCAAGTAGAGTCTAAAAGTTGCTTATATTTTTGATACTCCGTACTCTTTTTGTTAATTGCTTTGGATAAAAGCTTCTGCCAAATGACTGTAAAGTAAAGTAAAGTACAAGTACAATGCCTAAAAATACTAGGGTAAAGTAGCAAAGTTCATTTACTCAAGTACTTTAAATCATTGGTTTTGGTTAGAATTGTGAAGGTTAAGGTTAGAGGTACAGTGAGGGAGTAGGGAATGTATTATGGCGATGGAAAGCGCATGAGTTTGTGTGTGTGTGTCTGCAGTGACACAACAACCACATTCAATTGTACGTTTTCAAGGAGGTGAACCACAGCTCCATCGCAAAAGTCTGTTTGAAGCAGAAACTGATAGCCAGAACGAGTTGGAAGCCGCATGAAAAACAAGACAAAAAGTCTCAGGACAAAAAGTTTCCCAGCACGAGGTCATGGACGGAAGCGCAGTTACCAACGCCAAATCTCCCGCTAGGGCTAAAAAACCGAGCGACAAAGCCCAGCAGATCGCAAAGAGCCAAGAAGATGTGAGGAACACTCTGTCCTGTCAGCACTTCACTACCTCCACACAGGCTCAGATGTTGCGGACATGAAACACAGGTTTTAATTGCACCGGGGAACAGAGGCGAATGACGATAAGCTACAAAACACAACACAACCGGGATCAGAGCGGCGATTAGTCATTGAACCCGGCGCGGCGCCGCTGGTTTTGCGCATTGCCGCTTTCAAATGCCAAGCAAGCTGCCCCGGTCGTCTTAAAGGAATTAATCTCGCAACTCAATCAAACAAACGCACAACTTACAAACGACGCTTAAGATGTTTGGCCCTTTGCTCAAAGCTGATTGTAATTGAAAAAGTGTTTGTGCGGCTGCTATTTTCTCGTCTCCCACCCGACGGATAAACACGGGGGTGAAGCAGACTCAACATGTCTCCTGGTGTCGCGCTTCATTTCTCTCGCCTAACAGCCTTGGATGTCCTTGTGAACGCCATAATTAAAACGCTCACTACTGTGCGCAACTGTGCATATAAACGCCACGCGTATTGTTATCGTAAAGCCAGCGGAGGGCTGGTCCCATTCTGCTGCTAATCACCTGGAACACGAGTGCTAACATCTTTGGATTTAAGAAGCCTTGTGAAGATGAATGGTGGATTAATGCTACAAAACGACACTATCCAAGCAGTATTGTTTTTCAATACAAGACTCCAAGCGTGTGTATCATGTTTGTTCCCACTGCTGCTCTAATGCGTATTTAACGTATCAAACTACATTCACTGTACTGTTCTCCACTGCAAATCGAAGAATTGAAAACAACTCGTGCTTTTGTAGATCTCAGAAAAAAGTTCTAGGGCGAAAAAGTAGCCCAGTATACCTTTTGCCAGGTGTAGTGGTAGTTGTGGTACAGTGGTAGGGAACTGGATGTGGGTCCAAGAGGTTGTAGGTTTCTGATCCCGTTAGCACTCGTGTAAAGTACTTGAGTAAAGTACTTGTGCGCTTTGGGACAGTTAAAACTGTGAAAAGCTCAGAACTTAAATGGACCTTGTTACTTTGCACTTGTACTGATCATCAATAATAAGTACAACATTGACTACATTTGTGATTGAGTACCTGTACTCTTTACTCCACTACATTTGAATGGACTTGTTACATTGTGATCCTTTTCTGCTGCGGTTAATTTCTTGAGCGGACGAGGTAATATCGCCATCTGCAGGATGCTGAAGGTACTGGATGCTATTTATGAGCTAAATCACGAGAACGTGAATTAGCTGTTGCACGTTTTTGCACATTTGAGTTTGACTGAGACTGACTTTTTTGTTCTGCCATTTTTAAACATTATGAGGTGTCAAATTTAATTTCGATATTTTAGGTTTCG